>PVKB01004821.1:0-123327 GCA_004027205.1 Ctenodactylus gundi
TTTTTTTGAAAATTGGCTTGACTGAATAGAATATATTTAATTTCTTGTAGAAAAGTAGTAACATGGATATTTATCTACTTATAGTTGTATACAGATTTAGGTCAAAGTCTCATTGGTTTATGGTCTGTAAATACTTGTCATGAGCTAGCTAGGTGGCAGATATGCAATTGGAACAATTTTTAATATAAAAATCCTAAGACTTTTGATGTTATTTTTAAGTGATCCCCATTGGCTTAATCACAAATCTTAACTTAATAAACATTATGTGTTAATAATTCGATTATGAAAAATTTCAGCTTCATACCCAAAAATGTAGAGCTTAAGTATTTAGAAATGAAACAGTTCTGCTGGGAAAACTATAGAATTATCTAGTTGGGAGTAACTAACCTCATCTATTTTTAAGTGATTAATAGTTAAAAGGCAAATATTTAAAGTAATTGTCAAGACATGAGAGACTTAAAATTCTAAAGCTTCCAGGGAATGCGATTTCATATCTTTCCACTGTAATGACTCTGCTGAAATCTTTGCCTACGGTATATTTCAGAGTAGTTCCTCATCTTTCCCCCAAGGTTTTGCATTTCTTTGAGTGTGTTTTTAAAATGACCTCATCACTTTGTCTAAATGAGATACCAGCCATGAGGTGAAAGCCAGGGTTACTTTTCTTCTTAAAATTACAATCTTCTGATGTTTCCCTACCAGAGTAGAGATAGATGGCAGAACAAGAAGTTCTTAAAAATCTGTTGACTTTGTACAGATTTCTGATGATATTTTATTTTGGGCTTTAAGTTTTTCTTTTCTTTTCTTTCTTTCTTTTTTTAAAAAGCATTTTTAGGTGTATTGCTCAGAGAAATGCAGCTTTGTGTCTTTTTGTAAAGGAGCCTCTTGGACATGGTGTTAGTGCCATAGGAATGCACACTTAGAAGTATGAAAGGTTCAGATGTGTCATGGAGAGTCTCTGTATCCACGTATATTTCCTGGCTGGCTGGCTGTGTCCCATGGCATTCTGGGGTGTGTTTCCCATGGCATTCTGGGATGTGTTTCTACCACCACTCATGCAGTGGCTTTTGAGGGATGGATATGCACGTGGGTCCTTTCTAATTTTTCATCATCATCTATAATGTAGCAGAAAAGATTTTTATGAAGGTAGATTTGCATGTTAGGTGTAGCTATTTTTCTAGGAAAGATTTCTGTAAGTAAAATTGTTTGATTTATAAAGTTTCAAAAAACTATCCCTTCAAAAATTTCTATGGGAATTTCATGTACACGCCAGTATATGTGTAGGCCTCTGTGTCCTTGGGTCTGGGGTTAGGGGTTTTGCCTAATGTGTGTGAGGCCTTGGGCTGTATCTCTCGTATCTCTCTCTCTCTCTCTCTCACACACACACACACACACGACTGTTTTCTGAATTCTTCTCCAGCATTCCTTCAATTTTCCCTAAACTGAAGTTTAAAATACTATCTCATATTAAATTGGATTTTTCCTAGTTTATAGCAAGGTTGAACATTTTTTTGTGTGTTGATTACTTACGTAGTTTGCTCTGTGAATTGTTTTGGTTTTGTTTTGCTTTTGAGACAGAGTATCGCTAAGCCTCCCCAGCAGCGGGGATGGCAGGCTTGCCCGGCCATGCTAGATGGTTATGTCATTTGCCCAGTTTTTATCTAAGCATTTGTAGGTTTCTCACCCGCTTGTAGCCACTCGTTATGTATGGCTGTGTCCAAAGTCTATGATGAGTGTCTACAAATACAGAGCTCCACAAAGTGTCAGACTGGCTAGAAGTGAGCTTCATGCCAACGTAAACGGGAAACAGAACATTTCCTGCTGTCCCAGTCTATCATTTGCTTACAGTCTCCTTTGTGACTCAGAGTTTTCAACATTTCTTTTCATACTGTTAAATCTATCAATCCTTTTGTTTCTCCCAAAATTTAAGCCTTTACCAGAAAGGTTCTCTTTATGGAAACACTACTTAACATGTTTTCCCTATAATTTTCTTTAGTGTATATCACGTGTGTGTTCTTTTTATTTGTCTTTATAAATTTTCTGCAATTATTATGTATTTTAACAGAAAAAGAGAATATTTTAGTTGAAGGGCAGTCCTTCAACTTTATTCACCTGATTTTACGATGTTCCAAAGTTATGATTATTGATGGAAATATCAGTTATTTCTTAAGTAGTGTAGCCCGTCGCCTATCCTCAGACCAATTTACTTAAAGCCAAAGTTTAAATTTGGGATCACGACTCTTCTAAAACCTTCCAGTTTTTAAAAAATACTGAGTCAACTGCTAGCCTTCAGCTAAAAGAAGAGGTAAATTATTTTTCCTGTTTGTCCAGTACATAGTTGTTGAGTAAGTGACTAAAAGGGTGGAATCGACATGTCCCTTGGTCAGTGTGTGCTATGACCTGGAGAGAATAAGGAAAAGGCGAGCTGCGGCCTTTGTCAGCTCCGATCAGCAATGAAATGAGACATACAGAGGAACAGTGGCTGAAAGGGACAAAAATAAGGCCAGTGCACCAAGTGACGCAGTACAGGGCTGGGGGAGTAGCTCAGTGTCTAAAGTGCTTGCCTAGCATGCAGAAGGATCAGGGTTCAATTCCCTGGCACCACAAAAACAACAGCTGGTTGTATTGTCACAAGCCCATAATCCCAGAAATCATGAGACTGCGGTAGGAGGATTGCTGTAGGTTTGAGGCAGGCCTGGGCTACATAGGGAATTCAGGACCAGTCAGGTCTACACCGCAAGACCCTATCTCAAATTTAAAATAACAACAACAACAGCAACACAGTACACAAAACCTCTCAGCACCACCAAGACAAGCATCAAAGCAATTCTACTTTTTTTTTTTTTTTTGGATTTTGTTACACTGGAATTTAATAATTGCGTAACAATTAACATATTTCATTTTTCTTCTGGGTTTGCTGGAAAGCAGTTGCCCAGCTCTGGTTCCCTCTGCCTCCCCAGCTTGCTCTGTGGTCTTCCCATCTCTGGGGTGGTTTTTTTGTGGTTAATTCATTACCTCTGACTGCCATTGTATCACTAAAGAATCGGTGATGTGACCTTTGCTCCCTGTCATTCCTACTGTGTGACAACCCAGGTTCAGAGTTGCACTCACGACTGGAGGTGACAGAGGGAGGTGCTGTCTGACCCCGTATCTGGGGAGGCAGAAGTGCTGGTTCTGATGCTGTGGGCGAATTAGAATGTGGGAAAAAGTGACACTGTTACTCGGTGATGTCTCAGCATCTGTCACAGTGGACAGACTATTTATTTATCCAATTATTGGTTCTCCCCAGCGTTGTCCCTTCAAAACCCAAAGTACGTGTCTGTGAGAGGAGGCAGGACCTGCTGAGTTATGTTGACAATCGTAGCCTGTGCAGTAATACAGAAACTGGTGGATCACTGGTGAAATCACTGATTAATATCAAGTTTAGCGACCTAGTCCAATGCATGATCTTTGAAGTAAGTTGAAGAAACCCTCAGACACCTACTGCGTGGCTTCTGTAGTAAGTCACGATTGGTTGCTCCCAAAGTCTTTTCAAAATATATGTGTAATTGTGTCTGTGTGTGAATCTACACTTTTCTCTCTGCCTGCTCGTTATTATGCGTTAAGAAGAAAGAGTCTTCACTCTTAGTACATTTACATTCACACAAAATTGAGCAGATGATACAGAGGATTCTCTGTACCACCCCTTCCTGTTTCTCCTTGTTAATATCTTTCTAAGTGTGTTGCATTTGTTCCAATGACAAATCAATATTGTCACATTACTATTAACGAATTAACCATGATGTACAGGTTCCTTCTTCGTGTTGTACAGCTCAAAGAGTTTTAACAGATACATGTCAACTGCCATTATAATATCTTACAAACTAATATTACCACCCCGCCCCCTCTGTTCCACCTGTACAATTCCCTTTTCCCTCTGCCCTGACCCTGGCTGCTCCAGATCTCTCGCGTTCCCACGGTTTTGCCTTTTTTCAGTTGTGATCCGTTGCACAGCACGTGACCTTCTCAGCATGGCTTCTTTCCCCTCGAGGTGCTCCTTTTGTTTTATGCTGGGGCTTGATTGCTCATTTGTTTTATACTGAGTAGTATTTGGTTATATAAAAAAAGGCTAGAGTATATTTTTTCTCTTTCACTGTTGAAAGACATCTTGGTTGCTTCTAGTTTTTACTGATTATGAATTAAGTTTCTATATGTATTTTTGTGTAGGTTTTTATCTGCATGTGAATTTTGGCAAATGCCCAGGTGCATAATTGTCTAGTCATGTGATCACACTGAGGTTAGCTCTGCAGACACAGCCAGGCTGTCTTCCTAAGTGCTCGAAGCCTTGACCTTCCCACCACCTGTGAGTGAGAGGTCTTACTGTTCCACATTCTTGCTAGCATTTGGTAGTGAAAAAAAATTTTCTTTCCCCAGTACTGGGTATCGAACCCATTAAGTAGCCCACTAATCCAGTAGGCTACATAATTCAGTGGTCCAGAGCTCACATGTAGGGTGGCCTTGAACTCAAAGTCAGTCTTCCTGCCTCAGTCTCCGGAGTGCTAGGATGACAGGCATTATAGGATTATGTATGCTAAATTTGGCTAAATTTTGATGTGGTTCTAGGGGATCAAACCAGGGCCTTGCACATGCCATGCAAACACTCTAACAACTGAGCTACATCTCCAGCCTTTTCCTGGCTAAATTAAAAAAAAATTAGATATAAAAGTAAGTAATTAATACTAACAGTAATTAAGTAATTAAAATAAATATTTAGGGGTAGCTCATCATTTTGCCTTGCAGCTCCCTGATGTGCGCCATGTTAAGCATCTTCTTTTACCCACAAGTGTGTTTTCTTTGTTCAGCTTTTCTGCCTCTTTGTAGTTGGGTTTTATGTTTTTCTTACTGTTGAGTTCAGGACTGTTTTGAGGCTAGTATGGTGGTGCACGCCCAAAATCCCAGCACTGTAGGCTGAGGGAGGAGGATCATCAATTTCAGTGGATTGTGTGGGCTGCACAGCAAATTGGAGCCTCCCTGGGTGACATATTGAGGTGCTACCTCAAAAACAAACGGGCAATACCCCCTGTTTCTTTGAATATTGGAAATACTAGTCCTGTGTGAGATGTGTTTTCTGTATTTCATTCTTTTAACAGCATCTTCAGTAGAGGGGAAGTTTTTCTTTTCAAGGAAGCCAAAGTTAAAATTTCTTTAATGGATTGTGCTTTTGATGTTATAAACCTGCATTGTGCTTTAGATGTTGCAAAACTCACTGTCAAATTCAAGGTCATATAGCCTTTTCTCCTACGTAAACATCTAAAATTTTTTAGTTTTACATTTAAGTCTGACATCTATTTTGAGTTGATTTTTTTGTGAAAAAATACAGTCCATATCTAGGGACTTAAAATGAATTAATTGATTACTTTTGAGACAGGGTTCCTTTCTTTAGACCAGTCTGATCCTGAACTCACTGTGCAGCCAGACTTGTTTTAAACTCACAACAATCTCCTGCCTCAGCCACACAAGTGCTGGGATTATAGGTGTGTGGCACTATGCCTGGCTTATGTCGTGATGGGGAATTGAAGCCAGGGCCTTGAACTTGCTAGACAAGTGCTTTAAATGCTGAGCTATATCCCCAACACCCCCAACCCATTTTTATATTTTTGATTTTTAGAATCGTGTCTCATTAAATTGCTAAATTGCCTAGATTGGGCTTGAACTTTCAGTCCTCCTGTCTCAGCTTCCCAGAGGAATTATGGGTGTGTGCCACCACAAACGGCTTCAAATGGATTTTCTCAGTACTTGATATTTTTTCTATCTCTACTTACATAACTACCAGAAATCAGTATAAAGTATAGCCATCCTTCCATTTCTACAGGAAATGATTTCAGGATGCCGTGCAGACATCAAAATTTACAGACACTTAATTGCCTTATCTCTGAGTTACTTATAATAACATAGCAAAATATCAGTGCTATGTAAAAAATTGTTACGTGGTACAGTTAGGGAATAAGAACAAGAAAAAAATGAATTTGTCTAGTTCATTTTGAAGATGTCTTGATCTACAGTTGGTTGAATCCACACTGTGGATCTTGCCCACAAGAAAGGCCAGATGCATCAAGCACATTATGCCCTGTTCTTTATGTCTTATTTTTTTCCTCCACTAGAGGAAAAGTTTTTGAGGGCACAGGCTCCTACTTTTTCTCTCTCCTTAGCATGCACCCTGATTTCTGATTGGAGAAGAGTCAAAAGGAGGCAATTCAATCATTAATAGAAAGCACATCTTCAATAAAACACACACATACATAGTCACATGCATAAAAATGGTGATAGTAGTGTAGGAAAGAAGCCTTCGGAGGGAAATCAAGACTTTAAGACATATACATATATATATATATATATATATATATATATATATATATATATATATCTTACAGCTTTCAGCAGAGAGGCAAAGACAATCTCAAGAGGAAGGATTTTTTCAATTCATATTTATCAAACTTGGCATTATGTTGTTAAACTGCATTTGAAGTGGGTGAAGAGAGGCCAGGGCAGGGTACAGGTGACATGTGTAAGGAGCAGTTACAAGGTGCCAGACGCTGCAGCTTCCAGAGTCGCCCAGCTATTCGCTCCTTTGGTCCTCATAATAGCTCTTCAAAGTGGGTACCAGTGTTGTCTCCATGTCACTAAGGAGGGGACCAAAGCTGACAAAAGCTCTGCAGGTCCTCATCTTAAATTACTAAACTAGTGGTCAGCAGAGCTAGGGTATCAAGGTGGAACCTGGTTCCAAAATCTCACTCTTGACCCATGCACTTCATCAACAATCAACCAATCAAGAAACCAACCAGTCAAAAAAGTCACACCCCCCACCAGAGTTAGAAATTATGTTTTGCAGAGCGTTGTGTGGGTTGACTGGACAGAGATTTTTGTGTAGGTAGTAGCTGCAGATAAAGTTGGCTAGGCAAAGGGTAATTAATACGATCTCAAGCTTCCGTACAGATGATACCAAGTCATCAGTAGAACAATGACATGAGGAAGCAATGTTGTGAGAATATTAATTGCAAGTCCATATACAGGATAGATTGAAGGAAAAATGGTGATTGGAAAGATCACAGTGAGATTTTCAGCTCTGAATTAAGATCTTAGTAATAGTGACAGAGAGGAAAGGACGAAGCTAACAGCTACTTTGAAGTATAGGAAGTAGGATTTTGGAAGCTTGTTGGATCTACGAAGTGTGGGGGTAACTCAACCCTTGTTAAAATGAGAACACACATAAGGAAAAAGATCCATAGATTTACACGTAACTACAGTGTAGAGAATATTAATCCCCTCAAATCTCCTCATGGTGAGCAGAGAGGTCGACAAGATGTCATATATTCTGCACTCTGTCAATATTTTGAAACTAGAACGAGTTTATCCTTCTTTTGAGAATGCAAAGACTATTAACTCTGCTAAGGTAATGCAGAGAAAAGAAATTATTTTTACTGCCAATGCTGTTTAGGAAAGATTTCCTCAAGGAAAAAATAAAACCAAGAAAACGCTAAAAACAGAAAAGAAAAAGACATTGTGCCACCTAGTGGTGACTGAGAGCTAAGAGTTGGAGGAAGGAAACATGAATTCATTACCCAAATTCTCATATTTCAGTGTTCAGATATGGTATTGTACATTCATGTAAATGGTCCCAACTATTCACAAGCCACCCCTCTATATATAGACTACACAATGATTTTAGTTTAACTTTTTTTTGTGTGTGTGACACTGGGGACAGAATCTTTGCACTGAGCTAATACTCCCTGCTGCTCTGTAAGTTTTTTGTTTTGAGGCAGGGACTTGCTCAGATGCCCAAGCTGGTCTCAAACTTGTGATCCTCCTGCCTCAGCCTCTCAGAGTGCTGTGATTACCAGCATGCACAGCCACCTCTGTTGTCACAGATCTGTTCCTGGAAGCAGACATCCACTAATGCTTCCCTCACGCATAGATCACATGCTCTGAGCCATTTCTGTTTCATTACCCTACATGCCGTCATTCTTGGATTGTAAGAAAAACCAAAGTCATGAACTTTGGAATTTCAATAAAATTGACAGGTGGCTGAAAAGACACGGGTAAGATATAGTCAGACATCTATGACAATTCAGTGTTGAGCCTGGTTACCTCCTTTTGTGTTTCGGATGTGAGGGATTGAGCCTGGGACTTTGCATGCTGAGATGTATCGCTAGTTTCCATTGTACTTTTTGTTTTGAGACAAGGTCTTTGGTGGATTGCTCCATTGCCCAGGCTGAGCAGGGACTGGAAATCCTTCTGCTGCAGCTTTGCAGAGGCTGGGATGACAGGCCTGTGCCACCAGGCCTGGCTTTAATTACCTTCTGGTGAAGTACTCAGGGCCCAGGCACTTGAGAGGAGTTCTCCACCACTCAGTCGCTTCATTCCAGGGAAGGTGATTCCATTGCCGTCTTCTAGGTCTGAAAACAAGTTATAATTTATTGTCTTGGAGCTGGGGTAGAGTAGTGGTAGAGTATGTGCTTAGTGTACATGAAGCCCTGGGTTTGGTCTCTCTCTCTCTCTCTCTCTCTCTCTCTCTCTCTCTCTCTCTCACACACACACACACACACACACACACACACACACACACAGAGTCTACATGTACAGATGATGCTTCTGGTGTTCCTGCATCCTGCCGTCATTATGAAGTATTCTTGTTGGATTGTCTAAAAGCAATTGGTAAACAAGTTGAATCTTTTCCTGGGCTTTGTACCTACAGTTGGTTCTCTGGACACTTTTTCCATCTCAGTTTACTGAACGTATGAATGAATCATCTGTTCTTTGTAGCTTCTCAAGGGGCAGGACTATCTGAGATCATCACGTAGTAACAAATTGTAGGTAAATCATGTCTACCTGTCCATGGCAAATGTCTTCCTCCTTGGATGAGACTGTATACTATCTTAGCTCACATTCAAGCTGACCTCGGCTCATTCAATGTATAGTGATGGACTAGGACCTAAGGCACGATTACCTGCATTTGTCATTATTTTCTTGGTAATTACAGGAAACCAGTTCAACTCAGACATTATCTTTTTGACTTGGAGAAGGGCGTGAGTCATTAGGCTAACCTCCATGGTTCTGTGTGTGTTGCTCGTCAGTGTGGAGGATGATATTTATAAACACAAACTCAAGCATGCTACGCTCCTGCTTCATTGAAGATGGTTTCCCTTGGGATGAAACCCACACTCCCCACCGTCTAGGCTCCATGTCACCGGTCCCCTCCCCGTGGGGACTCCGGTTGTGCTCCGACACTGACCTGGCCTGCGGTCCCAGGCAGCTTGGCTCCTCCCTGCTCAGACCCTTGCATGTTTTCTAGGCTTCCCCCCCACCCCCCCTCTTGGGTTCAGACACCACTGCCCTACACAGGCTTCTCTTGACCTTTGACCTAAACTGTGATCTGACACTTCTGTTTTTATCACAGTTCTTAATATCCGTTGTACTTTTTGGTTGTTGTTCCTGCTCTTCTGTTGTTCCCCTCTGTATCTGTAGGGCTGAGAGAAAACAATTGATGTGTAATAAAAATTTTTAATAAATATTTATTGAATACGAGTGGATGAAGGCAGCACACACACAAGGAGGTCAATCGCAACATCTGAATTTCGTAGTTATGGACAGAAAAATCTGCGTTGAAATTATATTCAGAAATCCCAGTGGGGTCTAGCACTCTATTCCTCGTGAAAATCCCATCCAGAGGGCAGGACGTGTGATTTAAGAAAGGTCTTAAGATTTCAATAAAATCCGAGGTGGGTTGCTGGCGTTCCTTGCAGCGGTTACTGCCCCACCTGGGGGACGTGAGTTTCCCGCTGTTGCTTTCGTCCCTCCCTTGGGGCTGGCTGCCTACCGCCCAGGCTGCCAGAGGGACGAGATGAAGTGACCGCCCTCACCAAAGAAAAAGCTGCCGGAGTCAAAATAAAGCCCTCATTCACAGCAACTAAATAAATTTTCTGGCCACCAACGATTTTTTTTTGGAATTCTTATAGTGGGCTACAACAGAAAATGACAGGCTAAAAAAAAAGTTCTATGCGCTATGGCAGGCCCCATCTGCTCCTTGTTTTCAAAGGCCCAAGTGCTGCGCCGTTCCGGGACAGAAAGCCCAGACCCCGGCCACTTCTGCCGGCTGGATTCCTCTGCCTTCTTTTCTCAGGCAAAGCATCTCATTCTCTTCAAAAATCCCGAGTAAGGCGCCTGCTCCACGAGGGCTTCATTTACGTGACCTGACGCCAGCAGAACGTCTTTGCTCCACGCCTGTGAGGCTACACGTTTGTTTCTGTCACGGTGTGACGACCGTCGGTAGAATGAGGCCTTGAATTGTAACCTTGCCGTCTAGGGAACAACAGTGCTCACTTCTCTGTGTGTTGAATCATCTGCGCTCCTTACAGGCTTATCTAGGCAGAAGATGGTTTTCTGGGATACCCAGCACCCAGTGCTGCGCAAATTGAAAGATCACAGCTGATGTGTCCCCGGTCCTGTCGCTGGCGCGGCTGCCTCACTTTTTAACCTGCTCCGTTCCTTCTCGGGTGGCTTCCTCAGTCTTTACTGTGCATCCCGCCTGTTGCCCTCTTCTGCCTCTTGGACGACTCCGTAGTTCAAGGCCTTTCCCCCTCAAACCGACTCCCTAGCCGTCTCCTGCTTGAGAACTTTTCTTTACCTTTTAAGTTAGGAAGGAAAATCAAAGATCACCTTGTCCATGCTGTGCCTGGTGGCCCAGGCCTGCAAGCCCAGTGCTCTGGGAGGTGGAGGCAGGAAGATCCCAAGTTTGTACCCACTTCGTGAGATCCTGTCTCAAAATCAAAACCATAAATGGGTTGGGGGATGCAGCTCAGTGGGAAATTACAAAAAGAAAAAACAAAGTCACCTTGTTCCAACACATAGAATTTTTAATTCTCCCCAAACTGTTTTGGCCCATGCTGGGATTTCTCTAGTTACCAAGGACTCACTACCACGAGAGGCAACCTGTTTAATCTCTGAATTGTTAGAAAACGCCTCAGATGAGTGGGAATCCCACTTCTTGTTTCCATGAGCATTCTGTTCACAATAGCAGAACTAGAAAATTCTTCTTTCATGAAGGTGACGAATTTATCAGGCTACCTGGGATTTCTTTCCTTTGTCTAAACAAACTTTCCTCCTAGGACATTTCTGTGATCTTTCTGTCTTGTGCTTTTTCTCTTTTGCTTCCGGGTCTTCTGAAGTGAAGGAACCAGTCGCAAACAATGGAGATAATGTTTCAGTTTAGTAGATGAGTTTCCAATTGGCCAGCAGCACTCACCGTATTTTAGCTTTTCTCTTTCTGAAGATGGTCTGGTCTATATCGATCCCTCTATCACCTTTAAATATTGCACCTGATGTAAGACTAAGCCCACTATGTTTTCTTTCAACTGTATTTTTGCCAAATTCCAAATGATGGTTCTTGCATTCCACATTTTTATTGTTGGTTGATTGATCCTTAATACTTATACCCACTTAATTTCATATTATTAGAGGAAGCCTATCTTGTTCCCATAAGATCTATCTGAATTCTCCTCTTTTATTTTTCCCCCATTTTATTGATATGTATTAGTGCAAGATTTAAGGTTCACAATGAAGTTGAGGATTTTGTGCACATACGTATCTTGTCTAGGTGACAAGAGCTTTCCCACTGTCCTTTTGTCCCTCCCCCTCCCCTCCCCTCCCTACTTCCCCACCCTACCCCCCTGTTTCACTTTGTTTTTCATTTTAAGTTCTATTAGAGTTGTGATCTGGGTCTTTTATATCAGAGAGACCATTCGATATTTCACCTTCTGCTTCTGACTCACTTCACTAAGCATGATGTTCTCAAGTTTCTTCCATTTGCCCGGAATTCTTCTCTTTCCATCCCATAGATTTGAAAATTCTTTCAGTTTCATGTCACCCACAAGTTTTTCTAGAGTTACTGTTGTAAAATTGGCATATGAAATTATATATATTTAAGGCATACACTTTGATGTTTTCCTATACATAGGCACCCACAGGCTGAACAAGCAGGCGATCTATCTCTTCATTTCAATCTTTAGTGAAAACATCGCCTGGAACAAGATCACCTGTTGTATAAGAGTGGCCAATATACAGTGATTATTGGATTGATTTATTCTAGGAGTTCAGGAAAACACTTTTTATAGTTTTAGAGAGGATTATATGAAATCAAGAACTTTGAGTAGTACCTGACATTTTATGAATGCTCCATTAATGTAGTCTGCGAAATTCATCCTTCTTCTTGTACCTGGTAGGAATTATTAAATTTAAAACCTTTTTTTTTTTTTTTTTTTTTTTGGTAAGGTCTCTGTAGTCTGGGCTGTTCTTGAACTCCTGGACAGGACCTGGGTGCACATCAGTTGTCATTTTTAAATTTGCACAGGATTGGGTGATGGGGTAACCAAGAAAACCATCTTCTGCCTAGAACACATGGCAATCCTCCTGTCTCAGCCTTCCAAGTGCTGGGATTACAGGTGTGCAAGTTCCGTCTCGGCTTATGTGGTGCTGGGGAATTGAACCCAGGGCCTCGCCCTTGTTGCATGAGTGCTCTAACTGTTGTGCTAGTCCTCCAAATCTTAAATTTAATTTTTTGTACGGGCCTATCCTTAAAAAAAATTCCTTTGATTTTTATTTAAATCTCTATTTGGTCCATGTTTTTAAATTCTCACGTTCTAGCTACATGATTATTTTAAAAGAGACTCTTCTCATTCTTCCCAGTGCACTCACAACTTTTCAATTTATTTGAAACTACTTTTTGTATCTATAATGGTTAATTTACAGTAAACACAAATTTATGGTTATAAGTGATAAAATATTTGAGAGTTTTGGAAGAAAATCAGAAAAACCTCATGAAAATGTTTGTGTTTTCAGTTTGATATTCTTATTAAATTCTTTGGCAATGGACATTTATTCTGTTGAAACATTGCCAAATTTGCAACTCTCTAAAGTGAACATTTTCTAAAGTGTTTTTTTCTCTCTTAAGGGTATATACACTGTGTTTAACTCAAATTCGTGCTATGAATATTAATTTTCATTTTTCTTTACTCTTTTTGTCTCTAGCTAAATATTCTCCCCCTTAGCAAAAACAATCAGAATCCTTTTGTGACTGAAAAATAATAGATCTCCAGGGTCTTTTAGACCTAGCGCCATCTGAATCCTATTTTTGCCCAAGGAGAGGGGAATGCAGGCACCCTTAGATCTTCTCTTTCGTGTTTTCTTCAAAGTGTTTCACTCCTCTAGGTGGAGTAGAATCACATAAATCCACTCACAGCTGAATTTCCTGTGCTGCTCAAGCTGATATGGTGTAGATGAATTGTGTGCTATGTATAAGGAAAAAAACAAAAACAAAATCTTTTTTTTTCGCATGTGTGTGTGTGTGTGTGTGTGTGTGTGTGTGTATAGGCCTGGTGGTACAGTTTTCCCAGTATTCTGGGAAGGTGAGGCAGGGGGATTGTAAATTCAAGCCCACATTAGGCAACTTTGTGACTTAATGAGTGCCTGTTTCACAATAAAGATAAAGATATGAATTGGAGATGTATCAATAGCTCAGTGTGAAGCTACCCCTGTACCCTCCCCCTTTTTCAAAAATAAAGGAAAGAAAAAAAAAGAAAAATGTATTTTACTGGTTGTGAATGAGGATGGATTTATCTCAAGGAAAACATTAAATGAGTTTTGGACTTTAGGTACTCATATGCTTTTCTTAATATTTAAAGGTAAAATTTACTGAGTGTGGTCTGTGACTTTAAAATATACAGAAATAAAAAAAAGATGAATGAATTAATGGACGATGAGTGGGTATTATAGTATCTGAAGGAGATGATACAGTAATAATGTCAACAGGAGGATACACATGCAAGGTATTTGGGCATTCGTGGTATAATTTTTCAATTTTTCTCTGAACAGTTTTCCAAATAAAATGTTGGAGACAAAAAGGCTTTGGTAACAAAAGCCCTAGAAATTGTAATTTTTGACTGGGTTTCCAGATGTAAAAGACAACATTTGTGTGTGTGTGTGTGTGTGTGTGTGTGTGTGTGTGTGTGTGTGTCTGTGTGTGTGTGTGTGTTTGTATATATTGACTTCTAAAGAATATGGTGATGTAGTTGTTGCTCTTTCCCAAAAGAGGGAAGTGCTGGAAGACCAGGTGAATTTTCTGCTCTGACACACAGGCAAGTCACTAATGTCACTCTTGATTCAATTTGAAATTTTAAGGCATGTCCTTCAACATTTTACCTCAGATTTCCAGGTCGACTATCTAGAAAAACTAATGTTAGCCACAGATGTAGATCATCAAATTTTTGTAATAGAAAGGCAATAAAAGTGTTCAGGAGGAGTTGTTACCACTTACCTGTTTTTAATTTTAAATAAAAAATAAATAAACCATAACTTAACTATACCTGGAAAATATTACCCTTAAAATTATTTGTTGCTTCATTTAAATATGGGCATAATATTTTCAACTATAGGAACATGTAAGAACGGAGTGAATTTTTGTTATTGAATTAAACTTGTTTCATTCCTCCTAAGAGTTAAATGAAAATACTTAAAATCAGAACAAATAAACCAAACCAAGTCAAGGAGAATTTAAATGTTCTAAAGAGTTGTTTTACAGAGGAGAGTATTTTTTCCTCCTATTTTTAAGCAATTTTTTTTTTTTGCAGTTGAAACAAATCTTTGGAGTGGAACAATATGTGAAATTTCATATCTGTGGTGATGAAGTATTATCTTACAAGACAGTATGGAGTCATAAAAAACAAGAGTTTCATTGCAAAGCAAAGAAAATGTAGGAATTTTATAAAAACTTACCAGTGGCATTCCCGTCCCTGTGAGTGGCTATGAGGAGCCGTATAAGCCTGAGTCAAACAGAGTCTTCAGTGTCTTGGGTGAGGACTGGATAGTCTGTGTTTGTTAATAAACACTTTCACTGGACTCTACAAGGTCATGAAAATGTGGGCACTTCCTGATGCCAGCTCATTAACCGAAGCTTCCTCATCTCCTAGCCTGAGCTTAAATCAGGACTTGTTGAAGGGGAAACTATACTCTTAAAGGAAACAGAGAGAGAGAGAGAGAGAGAGAGAGAGAGAGAGAGAGAGAGAGAGAGAGAGAGAGATCACTCCCCTATTGAGAACCAAGAAAGAAACAGAAAATTAAGGATGAAATTCAGTTGTCTGCTTTTTTTTAATCTGTAAATATCACTACATATACAGTTTCACGTGAGCAAACACTGCTCCCTGGTTCACACACATAATGTTCAACAAGTGGTTTCTAGGAGTGACGTGTCCGGACACAGGTCAAGTTCTATACTGTTCTTTAACCACACCGCCAGGCTGAATAAAGGAGTATCTGGTAAACAATTAACTTCCCAACTCCTGTTCACCTGTATAGGTAGCTGCCAACTTTTGTTTTGGGTCTTTTGCCTTTACAATGAGATCTCATTTCTTCACTTTCTTCTTATGCACGTTTTTTATGTTAAATATTAAGATAATTAAAAGATGAGACATTGTAGGAAGACTTTGGCAGTATAGTGGTGTGCCCCATCTGAGGCCTTGAAGGGGGAATTGTTAAAAGTGTTGCTTGAGTCACTCATGTAGTGTGTATTAGTTGTAAGTTGAAAAAGTCTTACACACAGTATGTGCTCGCCAAACTTTTAAAATATATGAAGATACTCTGGTTAATTAGTCTTTTAAGAAAAACAAGTGTTTGGAGCAACTGGTGCTCTGAGTAACATCCTCTGGTAAATTGGGATTAATATTCCTCTGTTGTCTTCTTTCAGCACTGTGTCATTACAAACAGATGACTGACCAGATCTCTATATCCAAGGCTGAGCATTTCTTTGCAGATTAGTTCTGTACTTCCAATACTTTCCCTTATAGTTTTATATAGAAGTCTTTTTTGTTTCTTAAACTCTTTACTTTTTAATATAAACATTATATCATACGAATTGTACAAAATAATGGATTTCACTGGGATGTTTTCAAAACTTACTATTTTTAAAGCATGCTATTTTCTCTCAAATTCAAACTTCCTTTCCTTTAGCTGCTGGTCACACGGGGCTATTGAATATTTGGAGTATAGCCGGTCAAAATTGAGACCAAAACACCTAATAGATTTATACTTTTGAATATTTTGGATCTATTAGATTAAATAAAATATGTGTAAGTTAATTTTGATTGCTTTGCTTGTTGGAATATGAATTCTAGACATCTTTTTACACGTGTGCCTCTCACACTTTTACTGAGTAATACTAGATTTCGTTGCCTGTTTCACTCAGGGGATTCGGGTATCTGTCTTTCTCTTCAGATCCCTAGTCTTGGCTACTTGTGCGTTGGTGGTGTAGTGGTGAGCGTAGCTGCCTTCCACGTCTTTGCTCATGACTCTCCCAGTTACTTGGTCAGCACCATGATCATCACAGCTGGACCACTTGTCCCCTAGGTGTCATCGTTTCCCTTAACATTCCAACTATTTTCCTTTGGTATCCATTAATATATTTAAAAAGTGACCGTCTGGTATTCTTTTGGAACCATGGGGAGGTGCTTGTCATTAATGTGCACATGAAACCACATTTTAGTTCTCTGTTCATATTTTTCTTCCTCCTCTGTCTACTGTATGCTCTAAGTACTTCTTCATTCATTTTTCCTTTCCAACACCTTCTTTCCCTCTTCTCTACCCACACTAGGCTCATTTGTATCTGGTAGACACTGAGCCACTGCTCCTCTACTCTCTCTGTGGCATCCCTCTAAGCTGGGAAAGTGGCACACCATTTTTGTTGGCATGGTGGCCGACCTGAAGGGCTGTTGTCTGAGATTATACACAGAGCTTGTGAATCTTTAGAGATCAGTGAGGACGAGCTAACTGGAGGACAGAGTAGAAGATCATAGAGGGGGTGGAGATAGTGATGTCAGAAAAACTGACGTGGGATCTTGTTATTAAGCTCTGCCTGGTGTGTGAGCAGTAAGCTAGCTTCTGATTGGTTATTGAGGCCATCGGTGGAGGGAGAGTCCTACAAGATGGAGGCTCAGTGGGTGTGTCATGCCCTGGAAGGTTTCTTCACAGATGACCTCAGTTGTCGGAAGCTCTTATTGAATAGAACCAGGCCTATCACTGCAATGGTTCTTTAATCAAATGGAGCTTGAGTGCCTAACACATTTTGGATCTCCAGGCAAATTAGAGGCCAACGTGGCATTAGCTTCTCTCCTCTGAGGTCCACTTCCCTTCTGCAGAGCCCATCTCTGCATAGTGCGGGGAAACCTGAAGTTTGATTCTGTCGACATTGTAGCTAGGTTTTGAACCCAAGGCTTTGTAAATGTTAAGTATTTCCTCTACGACTGAGCTACAGTCCCAGTCTCTGAGAGTTTGATTTTAAACTAAGTGTTTAACCAGTAGAAAATCAAGTTCAAAGACAATTCAGTGCTATGTTTTAGACTTTTTTTTCTCCCCTAATACTAGGCTGGTCCTGAACTCATTATGTTGACCAAGCTGGCCTTGAACTCACAGCTATTTGCCTGCCTCAGCCTCCTGGGTGCTGGGATTATAGGCACATGCCAGCTCGCCTAGCTTATGCGGTGCTGGGAATTAAACTTAAGGCCTTGAGCTTTCTTGGAAAGTGCCCTACCCACAGTGCTAGTCCTCCAGCCCTGGCGGTTTAGTTAATCTAGGAAGAGAAACAAGGTGAGTTAGGGAAGATGGTAGGGATGAAGACTGAAAGTGAACTTGATCTGGAAAGCCTGGGTGCCTCTTGGGCATTGATGTCTCACTTTTGCCCTTTTTAAAACTTTTTACACTTCAGGTTTTACAAATGTATGCCTAATTTAAAAAAACATACCCAAAGAATATACTTATTTATATGATTTTGAAAAGCTCTCTACTTTGCAAAATCTGGGAGTGTGCAAGATCATTTCGTCTGTCCTATCTACCTGAAATATCTGCCGATGTCTGAAAGCTCAAAAGGTGTTGAAATAGGGACACTTCGAACCTTCTATGCGACCATGTTGGCCATTGCACCATAGAGTTCTCTGAGGTTTTTGTTCTTTTCTCTCCAGTACTACAGATTGAACCCAGGGTCTTTGCACTGAAATATATCCCGAGAGTTTTATTTTTTATTTTGAGGTAGGGTCTTGCAAAGTCACTAGGTTGCCCATGGTGGATTCAAACTTGCAGTCCTCCTGCTGCAGCTTCACAGAGTGCTGGGATTACAGATGTGTACCACCGTGCCCAACCTCAATGGGATTCTATGTCTACCTCCTCTAAATACTTCCAGAAAATCCTGACAAATTAAGAATAGAAGGAGGCCCTATTTAATTTGACAGCATATCTAAAAGTAAAATATCTAAAGGTAAAATCCTGACTCTTGTGTCCGTAGGACAACGATATACATTTGGAGAAGGACATAATTTTTCCTGTCAAATTACTGGTAAAACTGTGAAAAATCTTGGGTTGCAGTAACATGAGAAATCAACAACGTGATGTACGTCTATGAATAACCCTCCTTAGTTATGTTACTCAAACAATGATTCATCCTCACACGGATGTGGCCATCCACCTCTATCTGATGACACATCATCCTGAAGGCACTAGCAAGGCCTTGCTGAGCACAGCTGTTCTGCTGAGTACCCATTGTTCTTGATTGAATCTTACTGACCAGTTTTCTGTTCTAGAGATTTATCCATGATCCTTTCCACCACAAACCCTCTCTTGGGATGAAATACTGCTGGCCTTCAGTTAGGAAGCCAGGAATTCTTGGGCCTCTCATTCTTCAATTGGAATAGGTGTGGTGGAGACAATTGCTTTTCCAAAACAGATAACTTTCTGTTTGGGTTTTCTCAGCATGTTTAAGACAGTGTCAGGATCTGAACCCTAAGGAGATAATTTGCTACTATGTCCCTCTGAGTTTTATTTCAAGCAAAATTCTAATTTAATATATAGCATAGGTAAGTCATTTTATTGAGAACAGGAAAGAGTGTGTAATAGAAGGACATGGAGAAAGCATGCAGCATATTTTCCCTAGAAAAGAGCCTTTTAAAAAATTTGCTTTTTGTATTAATAAAGTTAAAAAAATTTGAAAGTACAAATAAGGACATTTCTTATTCATACTTTTCAGCTATATAGTTGTTCTCACCAAAGACAACCAACACCACTAGTTTGTATGCATGTAATCCTAGAGATATCTTATGCACATGTAATTAAATATGAGAAACCCCTGTGTGTTTGAACACAAATGGTAGGCCATCATACTTATTTTTCTGTATTTTAATTTTCCACTTAATATATAGAAGACTATTCTATTGCATAAATATTTTACATAGTTATGAAGGTCTGTTATTTCAAATACCATATTAAAATACTTTTTTTTCTGTTGCCATGGAGACTTGCTTTTAATAAGAAAACATTAAATATCACTTTATTTTAAAACAAAAATAGATTAAAATTAACATTGACCACTAGATGGTGCTGTTATGACAAAGAATTGAAGCACGTGCTCTAAATAGTTTTCCAAATGACTGTACTACTATAGAACTGTACTGTTAAAACAAAAAAGTACAATCTAAGCTGGTAGGTATAGTTCACAAAGGTAGTCACCAGTAACACGGGTGTTTTCTCAGTTATTTTGTCTGCATGTTTATATATGTGTGTGTAGTACTCTCATAAAAATAACTTACTGTTTAAAAACTGTATATACAGAAGAGTACTTTCTATTTTAGTACACGTCATAGTCACTTTTCACTGCTGTGACATAATACTCAACGTCTACAACTTAGGGGATGAAAGAAAGATTAATTTTAGCTCGCACTTTTGGAAGGTTTCAGTCCATTCACGTGTGGCTGGCAACAGGAGGAGCACAAGGCAGAGTCCTAGACCACACCCGGCAGGCAGGAAGCTAAGTGAAGCAGGAGGGACGGAGCTGGTACACCCTTCCGGGTCAAGTCCCAGTGACCTATTGCTTCCATGTCAAGTCCCACCGTTCTGCCTTTTCTGACCAGTCCTCACTTCTGAATAGCATGTGGTTCTATAGTTATCCCACAACATCCAAACACATGAGGCTTTTGGGGGTCAGTCCAGATCCAGACCCTAACAGTAGATATAAATTAATTTTATTCTTCATAAAATTTGTTGAGTGGATGGTTTTAAATAGTTAGAGGGTTCTAAAGCGCGCCACAAGGGACTTCTCATCTCCAAGAGAAGATGCTTCAGTTGGGCCTGGGCTTTTGGTTGTACAAAAGGATGAAACCATCCTGTGCATTAATCCTGGTGCACTGGCTTAGAAGTCTAGGCTGGGTGCCCTTGTTTTTCAGAACTTTGAAGGTGTGATCTCGTGATAGTTAATGCTTCTAGCATTGAAGTTGAATGTGGCCAGTTCCTGTTTCCATTCAAGCCCTGATCTGTCTGCCATCTGATCTGTCTCTGCCGTCTCGCTTTCTTTCTGTGCTCTAAGGATTGTTTCTTTCTTTCTAGTGTTCTGAACACTTTCAATCATGTGCCTAAGCACCATTTTCTTCCCCAATATTGTTATTTATTGTTATTGTTATTAATATTTAGGTCCTCAGCGAACCTTTTCACCTGGAAATTTATCTTTTCATTATAGAAAAAGGGAGTCTTATCATGATTATTTTCTCCTTTTTATATTCTTTAAGAACGAGTATTCAGGTAAGTACCTACAACAGAGTCAATTTTTAGTTTGTTTGAAGTATGTGGAACAAACCCAGGGATCTTTTTCATTGACCTACATTCCCAGTCCTTTTTATTTTGAGACAAGATTTTTCTGTATCACTGAGGCTAGCCTCAGTCTTCACAGTGGCTTGGATTACAGGCATGGGCTACTGTGCTTAGCTTGAATCAGTATTTTCGTGTTCTTTTACTATGAATAACTTTTTTCTTTTTTGAGACAAGGTGTCGCTCTGTAGTGCAAGCTGGTCCTGAAATCACTGGTGCAGCCCAAGCTGGCCTTGGACTCAGGACAATCTGGTTGTCTCCACCTCCCAGGTGCTAGGTTCACAGGCCTGTGCCACCACGCCCAGATTTATGTGGCGCTGGGGAATTGAACTCAGGGCCTTGTGCTTGCTAGGCAAGTGCTTTAACTGCTGCATCATTCCTCCAGCCTGAATAACTAAATATTTAAAGTTGATTTTTACCCATTGAAATGTGATGAATAGCTTTTAGAAAATGTAACAATTTTAGAATTTATAAATGCATGTGCTAGCAACATTAGCAGTAAGTAAAAATGACAAAAGATCGGAAACAGGCTCCTGGGGTAGGTGGCAGTGCAGGGTGGGAGCTCTGGTGGCCTCTGTCCTTTTGGGGTGTAAACAGAAGGATTTCTTTCACCTACTTTGCAGGCATACCAAAGGTGTCACCTGAGATTCCATATAATATCCACCAGTCAGGTAGTTAGAGACTCTTTGAGGTGCTGTCTGGAAGGCTGTAACAAGCCACTCACTCTCCTGCTTTATTGCACCAAAGCCCCATGCGGCCACAAATCTTAAGCAAATCTCTTTCAGTCTTTCTAGGGTATTTTAGACTTCATTTAATTCTGAAGACACAGAAAAAAATCAAGAATGAATACTTGCCTAACTAGGGAATTAGACACTTCAGTGGTGGTTTATCCAGGAAAATAAGCCTTAAGCAATGTGATTCTAATGGTAGAGTGATCATCCCAACAAATACTTGCTTCCTGCCTGTCACTCGCTCCCCAACCAAGTGTAGAAGAGATGCCATGGAGTAGAATTCCAAGGTGCCCCGGACTTTCTACCCCACCCCTGGATGCTTTCCAAGTCACCCCTCAGGCTATGATTATGGTGGATTTCTACCCAGTGATAAGATTGGATTAGCTAGCCTTGACCTTAAAATCGTGAGAGTGAGTCGGCTCCACATGATTAATCATACAAGCAGTTTAAAAAAGCAAGCTTTATAAAACCAAGTTTACTTCAGGCGCAGGACTGAGCTGGGAGGAGAGACCATCTCCAGGCATAAATAACCAGGTGGCTCTGGCGTGACCTCACACCAGGAGCAAGGCTGCCTGCAGAGCTTCAAATGAAGAAAAGCAGTTTTCAGGTGGCTTGCATTAGTGCCATCATTAGTGAGTTAAATATTTACACGTTTAGCACATGTGTGTCCTCGGATTTGGTGGTTTAAGTATAATTCAACATCAGGAATGGCTTGGCAGCTGCGTCTCTATTCTGGATGTGTAAATAATTTTTAGACATATTTCCAGTGGGCCTTGAATTTTCAGTAAGATATTAACAAATATGTACTTAGGATTTAAAGAACACTTAGATTTTATAATTAGATATCATACCTTGAAAAAAATATTTTTAAAGTGGATGTTTATTCACGTTGGCTAATGAAGGAGCCCCTGTTTATAATGCATAGCTGTATTTCAGACATTATTTTTAAGGGAAATTTATTTCAGGTACTAAATGTTACTCTTATTAATATAAACATGTTTAAAGTTTTGTTTTGTTATATTTCTCTTGATGATTGAAAAAATAGTTCTGCTCTTGCAACTTTTATTTCTCCGTGGATTGCCATTTTTTTTTTAAACCCAGGGCAATACCAGTTTGCAAACACTTGGGACTTGGAGTTGGAGGAAGATGCCAGCTTGTTAATTTCCTCTGCCCTTTCTCCTTGGGAACAGAATCCTGCTTTTATTTCTTTATTTATTTTTACACAGTTTGGGCTTTGAACCCAGGGCCCCACACACTTGCCCCTGCTTCCCAGCTGTCCCTTCCCAGCCCACCTGCACCTCCTCCTAACTCAGTGATGTCATAGAGTGAACATGGTGGTCAACCCAAGGAAGGAACATCCTGTCTTCACCTATAGATGACTCATCCTTCATGTCTGAGCTTGAGTGTCGTCTCCACTAAGAAGCCCTCCCTGGTTTCCTCAGTTGGGCTTAAGTGGTTCCAAGAAGCCTTTCTCGGGCCAATCAGCACAGGGTGTGCTGGGATCCTTGGTTTGTAGGCAGTTTCTCTTCAGCTGATGAGGTTTTTTTTTTTTGATAGAGAAGATCACATACATACATACAAATATATATATATATATATACATTCATACAGTCAGTTTTAATACTTAAATATTAATAAGACCCAAATATTTATTGAATTCTAGCTCTACTGATTACTAGCTGCATGAATCTGAGTACTAATCTCTCTGAACCTCAGTTTCCTGTCAAGTAAAGTGTAAAGCGAACATCAGGATAATATGATGATTAAATTATGTTTTTAAAAACAACCATCAGTTCTCATTATCTGCTCTAAAAAAGTAGAAAAATACTAATTCATACATATGTATGTATTGAATGAATCTCAAATTAAGGTATAATATTTAAGACCTTTTTTCTATCAAATTTCTGATACAGTTATGAATCCAAAAAGAGTTTAGAATTACTATAAAAGTCTACTTCTAGGGGCTTGAGGAAAGGCAGAGTGGTTAAAGTATTTGCCTAGTAAGAGCAAAGCCCTGAATTTGATTCCCCAGCACCACATAACGCCGGATGTGGTGGCTCGGACTTGTAATCCCAGCACCTAGCAGGCCGAGGCAGGAGGATTGCCATGAGTACAAGGCCAGCCTGGGCTGCATAGTGAGTTCAGGTCCAGTCTGGGCTATCGAGAGAGAGAGACCCTCAAACAAAACAAAATAGAGAAAAACAAAAGCCTACCTCTGATTGTATTGTTGGCTAAGTTAAATAATTGATGCCCATGGCTTTGACACTGCAGAACTCCTTACATTTATAAAGATTTTAGGTTTAATTCAGTATCCTCAATTCTGTTCTGCCTGTCTGTTCTGATACCTGTACCACATGGATTTAGAAATTCCATTTGACCAACTATGGCTCTACTGGGCATGTCCCCAAAAGAAATATAGTCAGCATACCCAAAAGGCACATGCATATCCATGTAATTGCAGCACAGTTCATAATAGCCAAATCCAGGAAACAGCCTTTCTACCCATCAATAGAGGAATGGTTAAAGAAGGTGTTGTACCTATAGGCGATGGAATACTATGCAGCCCTAAAGAAAGGCAGATATGAAGTATTTGAACAGAAGTGGGGCCACTAAGTCAGTGAAATGGACCAAACACAAAAGACTGACTATAGATGGGTGTACCTTTTATGAAATTCATGAAAATAATGGCATAAAACAGCCCCACCCAAGTGCGGGGTATAAAGAGGGGCAATGGATTGCTAGGAAATGGATGAACCTATGAAGAGGTGGGGCTGGCATCAGCAGTCATTCATTCTCCAAACCCCATGTCGCTAACATGTCATAGAATTTGAAAGTCATAGATTAAGAAAAAAAAGAATAGCTAGTAGAAAAGAAAATCTCATGAGAAAGTTTTTGGAGATGAGAGATATGTTTATTAACTTGGTTGTAGTGATGATTTTTTTGAATGTACTTCTATGTCTAAATTCATCAAAATGCATACATTAAATATGGGTAAGTAAAGAAAAAAATAGGTTCACCTGCCTCAAGTTTTCCTGGGAATCTCGGAATCTCCTTACAACCCACACATATCCCTGTATCTCTGAGTACGAGGACAGAGCACCCTAGCGAGGGCACACAATTGCCGCTCTGTAACCTGAGTGACAGCGCTTACTTTATTCACAATGTTAGTGTATTTATTTATCTATTTTTTTTTTTTTTTGAGACAGGGTCTCACTCTGTAGCCCAGGCTGGTCCTGAATTCACTATGTAGTTCAGGCTGGCCTCGAACTCACAGCAATCTTCCTACCTCGGCCTGCTGAGTGCTGGAATTACAGGAAATCAGACTCCAGGCTTTGAGCTTGCCGAGCAAGTGCTTTAACCGCTGAGCTATTCCTCCAGCCCCAGTGTTAGTTGTTTTTAACTGTATGAACCCCCAGCCTCTGCGGAAGTTTCTTAGGAAAATGTAACAAATCTGTATGTGGTTTCCCTTGATATATAAAGGATATCACAGTGACGCCGAAAAGTGACCCTGTAAAAGATCAGCTTAATATGAAACTTTATTATCCACCTTTGAAAAACTTATCAAATATTTTCTTATCTGCCTGTGAATAGCTCTGGCTTTCTTTCCGGGCTCCGCTGTCCACGTCGTACTCAGGAGCCTGCAGGAAGTTGATGAAAAGTTTGCTTGTCTTAGGAAGCAGGTGCAGCATTGCTGTTTGTTGTTTACTTCAGAAAATCTAACTGCAACTCAAGTTTATAAAATGTTTTATGGCCTTACAAGATGCTCTATGTTAACTGCTGCAATTCCAAGGGGTGGGTCACTTAGTTATTATGTAAGCTCCATCGTACAGAGAGGTCAGTTAGCTTATCCAAAGACTGATGCAAATGCATGACGGAATGACCTCCTGAACAGAAAGATCTTGTTTGTTCATTTTCATTTTTATTAAATAAAGCTGTTTTATGCTTTAAAAAAAGCAACTGAGACAAGGTCTCACTCTGAAATGCAGGTTAGTTCTGAACTCACTATGTAGCCCAAACTGGCCTTGAACTAACAACAATCCTCTTGTGTCAGCCTCCTGAGGGCTGGGATTACAGGCGTGTGCCCCACACCCATTTTGTGTAGTGCTGGGGGATCGAACTCAGGGCCTTTTGCATGCTAGTCAAGTGCTTTAACCTCTGATCTGTGTCCTCAGCCCTTGATGCTTCATCTGGATGTAAGATATATTTCATTCTTTAACCTGAGGAGGCTTGTGAATAAGTTCCTGCTATATAAAGATGGTGTATTTCTTATTTTCTTTTCATTTACAGTATTTGATTATTTAACAATTGAATGTGTTCAAGGTGCATAATAAAATACTTCAATACCGTTGTGATTAGTACAATCAAACGACTTAGCTGTCCACCACCACCCGTGCTGTAGATGCTCAGAATGTGCTCCTCTTGCAACGGAGTTCACGGCCTTGGCCAACATCTCCCTGTTTACTTCACCCCCAACTTGGTTCCACTGTCTGATTTTATCAGCTCAACTTCCTTGATTCTCCCTGTGAGTGAGGTCATGTGGTGCTTCCCCTGCTGTGTCTGGCTCATTTGGTTAACATAAAGTCACCTAGATTCATTTGTTGTTAATTTACTTCTTTTAATGAATGAATAACATTCCAACGTATATTGATGCCACAATTTCATTATTATTGTTATTTTGGGGACCCTGGGGATTAAATCTAGGACCCGAGCTATGTCCCCAGCTCTGTTTATTTTTCTGTTTTTGAGGTCTTATTGAGTTCCTAAATCGCCTGGCCTATGCCCAAAAGTGCAATCCTCTTGCCTCAGCATGCCAGAATGCTGAGATTATGGGAGTGGACCATACATTGTGTCCTTGCTCATTTTTAATTAGTAGATTTCATTTTGGTATATTCATCCATGTGCATAACATGCTTTGATCATTTCCTGTAAGTTCCTCCCTGCTCCCCCATTTTCTTCCTGTTCTCTAGGGTCTGCTGTCTAGTTTTATTGAGGGCACATTTCTTTTGGGTTCACAGCTCCCATAATGACTAAAATAAGCACGATCTGAGTAGCCCCTGTGAATGTTAGTGTTTCCCAGTTACTCTACCTGCATTCATCACTGATATAATAGGAAATACCGATACATATAGTTTTATTCTCAGTAAATAACTGATCTCTCACTTTAGCCAGCATGGAAAAATAGTTTTCTGTGACTTCAAAGAAAACAAAGAGCGAAGAGCAGAGCTTGACTCCAGGATGCTGCAGCTCGTGAGGACAAGGACCATCTGCTGCCACGCTTTCAGGGAGCGAGCCTCAAAGTTGAGTATCCTGAGAGTCACTCGAATTACCTTTGGAAACTGTGCCACAGCCACAACATCAAAGTCAAATGGCTCAGAAGCTGGGCAGATAATGCAAGTAGGGTGAGTTAAGTACAGACATGGCTCCCCTCGAACTGCTCAGTTCCTCCTGTAGCGTTTGTTTTCCTACGTCCGATGGGGACAGCAGTGTACAATCTCACATTTCTCTTAGCTCTGCTCTCAGAACAGCCTCCAGACCAGATGATGATGGCGCCTGCCTGGAGCCCTTGAGGACTGGGGGTTGGATGGGAGGAGAGGCTGCTCTGTGGGGATCTGCAGGGACGTGCCCATCGAAGGGACACACTTCTCAGGCCTAGCTCTGTCATCTCACTAGATCTTCGACTTTTTAAAGAGAAGCTGAAATGTCTGGCTTTCACGTAAGGTCTTCTCATCTTGTTCAGTTAACACAAAAATTTTTAAAATGCAGTGTGGCTAAACAAGACTGGGCAGAGTCGGGCTTGGGGTCTGTCCGTGTGTACCGCCAGCTGTGCTTTTCTATGTAAGACTTGGCCCGAGCACCTGACCTGGGTAATCAGCGATCCATTAGACATCCCTATTGGTAGCAAAGCTCTCGTAAGCTCAGCATATGTACATATGAAGCCAAGCTCACGGCTTCCCTGAGCCACTTGCTTCTCCTTTCTGTTATGGATTTTACCAGCGGCTGGTCCCGAACTTATGGCAGTCTTCCTGCTTCAGCCTCTCCAGTGCTGGGATGACAGTCATGTGCCACCACACCTGGCTAGAACTATCATTTTCTAATGTTAAAGATCTAGAGCACATATTGTTCAGTTTGACACAATGGCCTCAACCTGCCAACGAGGATTGGTCCGCTAATTGAATTGAGGTAATATGTCCATGGGTGTCACCTGGGGGGCAGCCAGGGTCAGTCTTGTGGTACTGCTGTTGTCACTTGGTGTATCCTAGAATGTGCACCAAGATTCTTAACTTCCACACCTGTCTGTGTTCCATAACCACATATGAGTGACATGTGTCACCTTGTAAGCCGTTATCTCTTCTTATTCTGGTGTGAGATTCTTTAGAAATTTGTTCTAGATTCTTGAAAAGACCAAGATAATTACTAGGAAAGTGAGGATGGTCATGCATGCTGGATACAGGGGAGGAGGTGCTTGAAGATGCTTAGGGTTTCAGTAGACAAACAGTTGTCAGGTGGATGGAATATTCTAAGCAAAAGATGAAAGGCTTGAAAGTACATCCTGGGTTCAGGAGACAGCACTGGGTAGAGGGGCGCCTGCGTGGGCGACTGAGGGGTCGGGAAGGGGAGAGGTGGTGCGGGAGGGAGGCCAGCCTGGGTTCAGGCCATGCCTCACACAGGTGGAAAAGAAGGTCATGACAAAGAATGAGAACAGAGGCACATTCCGGGTTCCTGGGTAGGGAATTTGAAGCAAATTCAAAGTAGCTGTTGCATATCTGTGAGATGAGAAACTAACAACTGTGTAGTTCTCCAATGCGCCATTTTGTTTTTTTTTTCATTTTGCATTAGAACATTATGCATCCAGGCACCACTTGGCCATCTGGAACCACAGGACAGTTGCTAGTGGCTTCACCAGCAGCACCCTGTTGGTCTAATTGGTCAAAAGGCTGAGTAGAGAGTCAAGGTGCAAAAAGTTAATTTTCTCTTGGAGGATTTGAGGAGCAGAGGCTTTGGCAGGTTTTAAAACAAAATTTACAGCTTTAATAAAAGCAATAAAGTCCTTCTAACTTTTGTGTGGTGAGATGTGATTTGATATTCACTAGAGATAAAGTAGGTAGAGCACTTCCCCAGGGCTCCTGCTGGAAACTACATGGTATTGTTTGAAATGAACACGCAGGATCTTTGCCACGAGGCTCCCGGAGAGGGAATGAGGGAATGAAGAACGCACCAAGGACTCAAGTGTGAAGGGCGCAAATATGAAATAGAATTCAAGTGAAATGATCTTAGGTTCTTCTTTTTTTTTAAATGTGATGCTGTGTATCTGGAAATTCCAAGGAAGACAAAGTGGCCTCAGGGCCTGGAGAGGCCATGAGTGGCTCACTCCAACAACCCAGGCTGTGCTGAGTCTCATGACGGCTCACCCTGATTCTATTAGGGGAATATGTTCATTTAGGTAAAATATGGTGGAAGGCAATGAGAAAGTTGGTCTTCCTTGCTTATCTGTCCAGATGCCATGAGGGGCAACTTTCCATGTAATGACAGATCACGGGTATCCAGCCTGGAAGGGAGTGGCTTGTTATGATCCACCACATTTCGGCTGCTCACAAGTGGACCTAGTCTGTGAGGGAAATTGGAGGGAGCAAGCGTTTAGGAGCTGTGAGTCACTACCAGAAGGGGCGAGGGAAGCTACGCATGGCACATGACCTCTGTGGGTTGGCAGCAACATGAAGTGCACCTCAGGCACAGCCAAAATTCTTTTGCATTGTGTTTAGTTTTTCTTTTAGAGTGAGTATCCAAAGATTGTGTGTCTTTGACCCTTGAGAGCTGTGGAGAGACTCTGATAGCAACTGAAATCTAAGTTGGTGGCTATTTCACCAAGATGGCTAAAATCTTTTTTGAAGATGAATCAGAGAAAGGAAATGCAGAAGTTTAATTTTGATTTTGTTGATTACAAAACCAAGCAGTCTTATTTTTTGGGAGGAATGTGATGCTTTGGATGTTTTTTGAAATAAAAGGTTGTCTTAGCATTTTCTCATGAAGAGGCCATGAGACAAAGGTCACTTATAAATAATCCCAGTTTTACTTTTAGTCAAAGTAGGGCATTGTGTAGCCTATTATTTAAGACAGTGCAGAGAATTATGAATCAGTCTATCTTTAAACTGTTACTTGGAAGGATTGAAAAGTAAAAATACAGAGTTAAAGCTGACGGCTAAGATTAGAAAAAATAAATGCATCAAACATACGAAAGAGTAGAAAGTGACTGCCGAAAATATTAACATATTTTCCTAGTTGACACCACGAGCACCACCATAGTTCAGATCTGGGTATGTAACTCCTTGGGACTGTAACATTCAATATTCCAATCTCGATTTGACCACCCGAGTCTTCCTGCTTGAGTTGTGCACCTAACCCTTGACCTTGTAATATACATGCCACAGAGGTCGGAGAAAGTTAGTTTCACGTTTGAATCCATACTGGTGGAGTTTCCTGCCCTCAGTTGAAGAGACAGGTTGTGGGTAGAGCGCTCATTAGTACACATGAGAGGCGCAAGCGCCACGCAGTGTGGGGAGACCACCACTACCTTTCCCCTCCACAGGGCACTGTGCGGACTTAGGAGTTGTTCCTTCCGATAGCTCCAGGGAGTAATTAAGTGTACCTTATCATTTTGCTAAAGTAAACAAAAAAATAGGCAACAGCAGTATAGGAGATGTACTCCTTTTTTTTTGGTGATTTTACACACATGAACAACACCTGAAAAAAAATCATTCTGTGAGTATAAAGGTTTGTCCCCCCCCCTCCTTTTATTAGTTTGTGTATGTGATGCACCATGGTTCCTTTGAACTTGAGAACTTTGTGTACAATATATATTGCGTCAATGTCACATGCCCCCTTTCTGGGTTGTTCATATTAGAGAAACCATGCGACATTTGATCATGTGAGTGTGATTCACCTCACTAAGCAGGTGGTCTCGAGTTGTATCCACACGCCTAAGAATGATCCCTGTCCAGCTGTCTTCGTGGCCAAGCAGCACTCCATGTGCACATACATCACATTTTCTAAAATCAGCTGGTCTATTGATGGATGTTTTGACATCTTCATAGTTCAGCTGTTACTAGCTGTGCTGCTATAAGCATGGTTTATGTATGTATCTCTGCTGTTATTTTGTGCTTTTAACACTGTTGGAGCAATATCCAGAAGAGTTATCACTGGGTCAAATGGAATACCTATTTTCAGTTTCTTGGGGAACTCTTCATACTGCTTACATGGCAGTTGTGCCAGTTTACAGTCACAGCAGCGAGGTAAAAGGGTCTCTGCCCCTGCATCCTGCTGGCATCTGTTGCTTTCTGAGTTCTTCATAGAAGGTGTTCCTCACAGGGATAAGATGGCATCTTAGTAATGCTTTGATTTGCATTTCTCTGATGGCAAAAGATGTTAGATGTCTTGTTGCATATTTATGGTCATTTATATTTCTTTTAAAATTGGATCTTTGATTTTTGAAGCGTCTTTTTCCCTCTCTCTCTCTTTTTCTTTGTCAGGTTCATGTTCCATGACATGGATAAAGACGGAGAGGTGTAGAATAACAGCTCTTTATTTAGAAACAAAGAATAGATGGGTAAAGGCCTTTCACTGTCCTAGAGGGGGTCCAAAATGGGTTGCCCCCTTAGGGGTCTGTTTTTCTTGAGTTCTTCATATATTCTAGTTATTAGTCTTCTGTCTGAGGTGTAGGTGGTAAAAATTTTCCCATTTTTTGATTATCTCTTCACTCTATTGACTGTTTCCTTCGCTGTGCAGAAGCTTTTTAATTTGATATAATCCCACATATTGATTCTGAGGGTTATATCTATTACATCAGCTATTCTATTGAGAAAGTCTTTGCCCAAGCCTATATCTTAAAGAATTTTACTTATTTTGTCCTCTAAGACATTCAGTGTTTCTGTTTTAATATCTAAGTCTTTGATATACTTTGATTTAATTTTAGTACACAGAGATAGGTGTGAGTCTAGGTTCATTTGTTTTTTCTTTTGAGACAAGGTCTTGCTCTGTGGTCCAAGCTGGTCCTGAACTCATTATATAGTCCAGGCTGGTCTCCAGCTCATAGGTAATGCTCCTGCCTTAGCCTCCTGAGTGTTGGGATAATAAGAATGCACCACCACACCTAGCCATTCTGTGGTGCTGGGAAATTGAACTCAGGGCATTGTATTTGCTGGGCAAGCTTTCTCACCACTGCACTATTTCTCGAGCCCCAAATTCATTCTTCTGCATGTGGATAATTAGTTCTCTCAGTACCATTTATGGAAGAGGCTATCCATTTTCCAGTGTGTGGTTTTGGTCCATGTGTCACAAATCAGGTAGCTGAGGGTATGTAAGCGTGTCCCTGCATTCTCAGTTCTGTTCCATTGGTCAATCAGTCTGTTTTTGTGCCAATATCATATGATTTTTATCATTGTTGTTTTGTAATATAGCTTGATGTCTGGAATCTTAATGCCAACTGCTTTTGTCTTGTTGCTTAGGATTGCTTTGGCTATTCAGGATTTCTCTTGGTTCCATGTGAATTTTAGGATTGTTTTCTCAATTCTGTGAAAATGTTGTTGGTATTTTGATAGTAATTGCAGTGAATCTGTATGTCAGTTTTGGCAGTATAGCCATTTAGACAATATTAGTTCTGCCTATCCGGGAACAGGGGTGTCTTTCTATTTTCTAATATCCTTTTCAATTTCTTTCTTCAGAATAATGTAGTTTTCATTGTAGAGGTCCTTTACTTCCTGAGTTAGGTTTATTTCTAGGGATTTAGTTTTTTGAGGAGCTATTCAGAATGGGATTATTCTTCTCGCTCTTTCTCAGTGAGTTCACTTTTACTTTAGAGGAATGCTATTGGTTTGTTTCTATGAATTTTATATTCTGCAACTTGACTGAATTTCCTAATGTGTTCTGAGTTTTGTGGTGTAGTTTTTGGGATTGTCTATATGTAGAGTCATGTCATCTGCAAATAAGGATAGTTTGACTTCTTTTCCTATATGTATCCTTTTATGTCACTGTCTTACTGCTTTGGCTAGAATTTTGAGTATATTGAATAGGAGTATTGTGTTCCTGATTTAAGGAGAAACGCTTAATTTTTTCTTATTTAGGGTAATGTTGGCAGTAGGTTTTGTGTAGATAGCATTTATCAGTTCGAGGTTAGGTCCTTCTGTACCTGTTTTCCTCATTTTTTTTCAACTGAGAATGGATGGTGGATTTTGTCAAAGGTTTTTTTCCTGCATCTACCGAGATAATTCTTGTTGTTGCTTTCATTTATGTGGTGTATTACATTAATTGACTTACATATGCTGAACCTGGAATGAAGTTGACTTGATCATGGTGTATGATATTTTGAATGCTTTGTTGAGCTCTATTTGCCAGTATTTTATTGAGGACTTTTGTATTTATGCTCATTAGGTAGAATGACCTATTGCTTTCTTTTACAGTTAAGTCTTTGTCTGGTTTTTGTATCAGGATAATGCTGGCATCCAGAAGTGAGTTTAGCAATGTTCCTTCTCTTTCAATTTCACGGAACAGTTTGAGAAGCATTGATGCTATCTCTTCTCTGAAGTACTGGTAGGGTTCTGCTATGGATTCATTTGGTCTTGGGCTTTTCTTTGTAGGTAGAGACTTTATTTCTACCTCAGTTATCATGCTTATTATAGATCTATTCAGGGTGTTTATGTCTTCTTGGTTCACCTTTGTTATTTTGTATGTATTTAGAAATTTAGCCATTTCTTTCAAATTCTTCAATGTATTAAATTCTAAGTTTTCAAACTAGTTTCTTGTGATTCTCTGAATTACAGCATCGTCAGTAGTAGTTTCATCTTTTTATTTCTAGTTGCATTGATGTGGGTTTTTTCTTTCCTTCTTTGATAACCCAAAGAAGAGCTAGAGGTTTATCTATCTTTTTTATTCTTTCAAAGAAACAACTTTTTAATTTGTTGATCTGTTGTATTGTTTTTTTTTTTTTTGGTTTCAATTTTATTTATTTCTGACCTGATCTTTGTAATTTTTTCTTCTAGTATTTTTTGATTTAGTTTGTTCTTGTTTTTCTAGAAACACAAGGCACATCATTAAATTGTTTATTTGAGATTGTTCTGTTTTTTAACGTAAGCATCCATGGTTATTTATTGTCCTCTTAGCATTGTTTTCATTGTGTCCCACAGGTGCTGGTATGATGTGCTTCTATTGCCATTTGACTCTTGGAACTTTTCAATTGAAACTGTGAGTTAAAGTAAATTTCTCCTTCCTAAAGTTGTAGATGTCAGGTATTCTGTCCCAGCAATGAGAAAGTAACTAAGACGCTTAGTGTGCTGATGCCTTGGCCTTCTCTTTAACTCAGCTATGTTTTTAAAGGCTACACATTTACATGCCCACGTCCAACAACAATTTGTGATTCTCACTGAAAAAGTAGTTTTCTTTCTATTTATTTATTTATTTTTGGGACAGGGTCTCACTCTGTAGCTCAGGCTGGTCCTCAATCCACTGGTTTGGCCCAGGCTGACCTTGGGCTCAGGACAATACACCTGCCTCAGCTTCCTGAGTGCTGGGATTATAGGCCTGTGCCACTACGCCCAGATTTATGTTGTGCTCGGGAATTGAACTCAGGGCCTTGCACTTGAAAGGCAAGTGCTTTATCCACTGTGCCATTCCTCCAGCCAAAGTAGAGACAGTGGCATAGCTGATCGAAGATATGATCAAGAGGTTGAACTCAACTGTTAAGACAACAGAGACCCATAACAAGATTAAAGATTTTGAAGATGGCAAATTACTATGGTGATGCTATGATTTTGTGGAGGAAATGAGAGATATATCCCTTGGTAACTTCCTGTTTTCTCAGCTTTTCTTTCTTATCACAAGCACACCTCTGTTCGCTGTTTGCATTGCCCGTGAAGGCTTCCCAAAGCAGCAAAGCAGTCATGTCTGAGTACTAATCAGGTTACATTCTGCTGTGTAGGACTTGAAAGGTAGTTACTTGGGAGAAATGAAAGGGTGATCCTTAGTCCATGCTCCTGTTTCTGGTAGATCTTTTACAGTAGCGTCAGTAGAGCCTGTGATGTGTGACACACTCTGGATATTTAAACAAAAGCGAAGCCTTTTGAAGATCTTGTACGATGGTGATTAGTCTCCAGAAAAATGACAGAGTTTGACACAAACACCCAAGGAATCCCACAACAGGGGAAGAAGGAACATTTTTCGGCTCTTCACATTTCTGCGGTGTTTATGTGAGCATTCACCACTTGGGGAAAGTTTAATTCCTTTGTCTTTCACTGCTGTGCACTCAGATTTGTTTTGTTTGATTTTTTGTTAGTAATTCTAAGGGCAATTGCAGTGCGTGGTTCTTTCTTTTGTTTTTCATGGACTTTTAGCCACCTTAAAAAAACATCATTAAAGGGGTATTTAGTGAAGTAAGCCAGGTACAAAACTACAAAAAGTACAATGTACAGGTAAATGACTCACTTACATGAGATGAATAGACAATCTAGTTCACATAGACAGAGCGTAGAGTGGCAATTCCCAGGGCTGGGAGTGTCAGGGGATTGGGAGTTCCTGTTTCAGACTGAGTTGATGAAAATGTTTTGTGTGGTTGACATAGTCACACTACAGTGAGAATCAATTTAAGGCTATTAGAATGTAAACTTGAAATGGTAAAGTTTATGTTATGTGTATTTTATTACAATGAAAATATGGTCACTCTAATCTAATTTACCCTACGTCTTGCTCCTTCCCCTCTTGCAGGGTCGACTTGTTGGTTACCTGGTTTCAGGGATGTCTTCCTGGGACAAAATACCTGGCATTCACAATTTAAGGGATGAAAAGTTTGTTTTATCTCAGTGTTTCAGAAGGTCACAGTCCATTCAAGGGTGGCCAGCAACAGTGGAAGGAAGTGCACAGTGGAGGCAGAGGCGGAGGCCGCTCCTCAAGGGGTTGCAAACAGGAAGCCCGGTTGCAGAAGGAAGGGAGGAAGTACCATATCTCTTTCTAGGTGCTGTCTCAGTGGTCCACCCCTTCTGGGCCCAGCCTCAGTGTTCTGCCTCATCCAGGTTTCAATCCCTCATCTACCACATACCTATGATCTGTCCCTTCCAGTTCAGGCCCCCATCTCCTAACAGCACATGGTTCCATGGATAATCCATAACATCCAAATACAATAATGAGACTTTTTGGAGACATTCCAGATTCAAACCACAAAAGAGGGCTCATGAATGATTTCATATTGCTTGAAATTCTTTATTCTTTTAAATATACAAACAACAACAAAATGTAAATCAGATGCCATCATCCCCTTTCTGTCAGTAATCAATCCTTTTTGTAAAGAGCAGCATTTCGGAAATCATATTCTTCAGAAAATTAGACCCTTCAGGTGTTAAAGGTATTATGGAAAAACAAAAAATGGAAAGCATTATAGAGCTTGAGAAATCTGTGGGTTAAAAATACCCAAAATGCTATTTTGCTACCAGACTTCTTAGAGATTTTAATATTCTAAGAGGTGCATACACAATTTTCAAGAATGAAACATCATATGCACAGTTCGTCCAGCTTTCTGGCCACTGTTGGGTAGCAGATAATTTGAGACTAGACTTGCTTGGAAAACATTTGTGAGAAGAGTAGCCTCAAGAATAAAGTCCAACTATTTATTAGGACTTTAAACATCTATGATGGCTTCAACTAAAGTTTCTTTTATCACACTTTCCTCGACTTGTGTACCTTGGTGTATAGCTAGATTACACCTTACCTATGTTTTCTGAGGATAAATTAGCTCTCCACGCACTTGCTTAGGTTCAGTCTGACATTCAAGGGTGCCCCTTGTCTTTTTGGTCTTTCTGAAATATTTCTTTGTTTCATTCATAGATTTAGCGGGTTTTTCTTTTAAGCAATTCATTTTCTTCTGTGATCATTATAGCACATTATGGCAAATACCTTTTTTTTTTAGCCTGAGTGTATAGAGTAGCTAATTATGAGAACAGTTATGGCATTTTACTCTGTATCCTTGTTAATTGCCTGCAAATCTCCCTTGTCTACTAAATGTTAAGTTTCATGAATGCAAGTTAGGGCTCTGTGTCTTTTTCATCTTGGCCTTTTCCAAGCTTGTTGTGATTCACACCAACTATCTGCTCAATATGTGTGTATTTATAAGCTCGAATTTAATTACCAGGCAGCATCTACAATGTGAATAACTTAGAGCCGGATTTAATTATAGCACTTAAATATTATTCACAGATTCTGTTTGCTAAGAGGTAGGGAAGTGACATAGGTAGACCTGAAGGAATTGTGGAAAAGTTATAAAAGAAAGAGCTGGTGCCAGAGGTGGCATGGAAACAGGGAAGGCGAGTGCTGAATCAACGAAAAGTTAAAAATGGATCCAAGTTGCTTGGTGCTTGGTGTACAGACACATTTGAACTGAGTTTTCGAGAAAGTGGTGGATGTGTCTTGGTGAAGAGAGTAGAATTATTTTTTTTGAATTGCTGTGTTTTCCTTTGCTGTGATCCTGCTTTATGTATCATCAGCATTGGCCATCATTTTTATTATCATCAACGATCTCCAGATAAATTGTGATTTCTGTTAAACTTTATTCACCTGCCTAGTGTTCCTGAGGCACTTAGTAGGAAGCTGCCATGGAAATACTCTATTCTAGTATCTCATGGGTTTTTTTCTTCATCGATCCTGGGAATATCAATGAACAGAAAAAAAAGGTATTTTTGCACTTTAGTAAGTACAGAGTATCAGCCATATGTGGTTATAATGTAAGCTATAGTTCCATGAATTATTAGCTTGATCTAAAGATTAATGTAATTTTGATACTATATACTGGTGGCAAATAGTTTATAAGCCTTTTTTTTTCTATTTTAGTGTTATTGACTTATATAATTCTAAATTTTAGACCCCAAGAGAGTTTTCACAACCTGTGTACTGTGGGAACTGCCTAAGTGACTGCTGCCCTTCTCTCATTACTTGCCAACTACTGGGTCATTGCAGGGGCTCTAGACATAACTGCCGCTGGACGTCAAACGGAAGGGGCAGGTGGTGATGTTCAGGGTGCTACAGGGCGTGTTGTTATCAGGGACAGGCTAATTCTTGACCACTTTGCCGGTAAAATTTCAACAGGAAAGAATGTTGCGAAAAATGAAGATGGCCAATTAGCTAGATTCACGGGAATAACAAGAACATTGAAGCCAGATAAAGAGGTGTCATCCAGGCACAACTACATACAAGGTACTGGCTGCCTCTTACTATGCTAGCTACCCCACACAGACACGTGGCTCACTGACTGGGTGGAAGACCTGCCGTGCTTGTCCTTGTGAGCTTTCAATCTAAGAGAAATACCAGCTTTCTTTCACACATGTAAATAACATTTCCTTTCACAGAAATGCTTATTTTGAATGAGATATAGAATTGTTACATTTGATGAAATGCGGCTTGAAAAAGTGCTTCATCAGCAGTAGAGTAATTCCCACAGAAATGGATAATCCTTTCTGCCTCTGTGACATACTCCCAGCACTTCATCATGTCTGTGAATGTTTCTATGTTCAACACTGAAGCAACTTATTGCAGTGGAACTTATATCTGGTTTGCTTTGATTTGTAAAGTTGTCTTCTATCCCCATTGGATGCAGGTATGAGAGATGGAAGAAACACCAAGCAGCAGTGGTGACGTGTGTGACATAAAGTGTTTTATATACACTTTGCCTGTAAACATTACATTGTTTGGCAGAAACTATTCTTATATTGTAAAGCCTGGATTGAGCCTGGTAGTATTGCATGGTTTGTTTTATATTTCCTGGTGACTTACACAATGAGCAGAAAAGCTCATGCAGAAAGCCTTTGTCACCTTTCTTTTCACTGTCCCGTGCACACCACACTCCCATCCCTCTCTACCATTACTTCATGGTTGCAGCGATTCATTTGAGGTTTGAAGATCACTCTCCCCACGGACAGCAACAGAATTGCTGGGGGATGTGTTTCACTGTTTGAAAAAATGTTTTCTTTTCTCCCTACCTCAGGAGAATCATTACTTGTAAAATATAGAAATATATCTGAGCAACAAATATACTGTTTCCTTAGTAAACCAATTTTCTTTTCCCTATAATAGTTTGAGTACATCCACTGCAGGCAAGGGAGAGATTGCCCTGAAAATGCAACTTCCTTAAAACATTCACAAAAAGCATTAAATTCTATCCCTTCTCAAAAGAAGGGCAGAGTTAAATGTGAAATGCATTCTGTGGAGACAGGAGCCACGGAGATAACTGTCTGGCAGCCTAGTGGTGGCTTACACTCACTCCTTTGGCGAGGTTCTGCCTTTTGGAGAACTGCTGAACACATTTTGCCTTCTTTGTTCCACAGTCCTCTGAGTCTTTGAAGTTGTTTATCGTATCATTGTGTTAAGACAACCCTTAGTTCATTTATTTTTCATTTCTTCAATACATATTTAGTTGAATTCACTTTTTAATTTAAAAACAAAGAAAAATGAAAACTGCTTATTCATGTTTGGCATGGCTGTCTTTTTAAATATCAGTGATAATAAGCTCATATCTTATTAATCTCTGACTTCAGAAATTACCTTCAACCTTCTACCTTTTGCCTTCTTTGGGGCTCAGGTTTTCACCGGTAAAATTAGGGTGAGGAACCTCCTACAGAGCCACCAGGACAAAATTAGATAACGTGTCACATGTCAAATGCGTAACATTGTACCTGACACATACATGGCCCAATTTTTAAAAACTATCTTCTCAGAAAAAAAATGTTCCTAAGACTGTTTAATATGTCCTTAAAAAGGTCACATATTGGAAAAATTTTATACAATTTCCATTTCCTGGCCATGCATCCTTATTTCCCATGAGATCTACTCAAAGGCCCTTGTTCTAACGTGCCGGTTCTCTTGAGGTTCTGAGGAAAAGGCTGTTATTTCACAGACAAGAATGAGGCAGGAGGCGAGCGAGTCTATCTGCCGGGTTCCTCCTGCACCTTCTTCTGAATGATCTAGGGCAGATGCGTTCCTTCAACTGTACCTGCAGCTCTGACCATGAGACTGAAAGACTGCTGGATTTATTAATTGGCATCCAACCCAATGCTTCTCTTTGAGGACATGCTAATTTGAGTTAGAAACTCATTCCCAAGCCCACGTATTTAAATTCTTTATGACTGCTGTGTCTTTATGCAATCTTTCTTCTTAACAATTCATTTATTGTTAGAGACTTCCATTTTCATGTAGTTTTTGGCTGCAAAATCTAGAGGGCTAATAAGGAAGAAAATACTATATAATTTTATAGAGGGAATGAAGCAGAGTTCTTATAAAATTACTGTCCAGAGGTAGCATAGAAATTGCACAGGAAAAGCTTGGCACTACACATCAGGGCTTCTCAGTTGAATATAATTCTTCTACTTAGGTAAGATTATCTCTTTTCATCATCTGCTGCTTAATTCAATGTTTTTAAAATTCCAGGCTTGCATTAATGTCATTTAACACAATGGCTACGTTCATTAGATTGCATCTGTTATTGAGACTTCATCAGTTATTTGCAGTTGTCATAGTACAGATAATGCAGTAAGGATAATTTTGTTTTAAAGCCTAGACCTATAGTCTTATAATTTTTGTTGTTATTGGTGATGAAAATAAGTGCCTGTTAAATTCCAATATTCTACAAGATCATTAAAGTGACTGAACATCTGTTAGCTCGAGCGATTGCTCCCAAAGGTGCTCATTTGAGTGCAGCATTTCTCTAGGCTAAATTTAGGTTACTGTCTAGGCCTGTTTTGTGTTGCTACAACAGAATTCCAGGAATGGAGTAATTTGTAAGAAAAGAGATTTATGGGCACACTTCTCAAGGCTGAGGAGTCCAAGGCGAAGGGACCAACATCTGGTGAGGGCCTTCGGGATGCGGGACAAGTGGTGGAAGGCATCACATGACTGGCGGTGCTAACCCTTCAATGGAGGGACGCTTCCATGATCCGGTGTGAAGCCCTCGTCTCTTACAGGATCTGTCTCCCAAGACTTCCAACATGAGAGTCTTAATGGACATACCTGAATTATTGTGTTTGGTTGTGTGGGTTTGTCAACACAAGAGTATTTAGATCCTGATACAACTTTTTTTTTTTTTTTCTCTCCATGTGAAGTTTTCCCAAAGTCTATGTTCTCATTACCGCTTCCCGTTTTCTCTGCTTCGGGGCCTGGAAGGACACTGGCGCAGGAATCTGGGGACCCCCGGGGGCAGAGAAAGGCCTAGCTCAGATGGTCTTTTTCTAGTCCCGCCCCCGCTCCAAGCTCTTCCAGAAATGGAGAATTCGACGTTTTAGGGAGGTTTCCAAGCATCATGCTGATCCAGGCTGTGGAAGGCTGTCTCTGGCCCTGTGCTGCAAGCCCCTCACAAACTGGGTTATCGGAAATACACTAATATTCATGTTCTCTTCAGTTTCATAGAGCAGATAAGAACTGTTGTAGACTTCCTTTGATTGTGCGTATGGACAAATACGAAATAGAGTTTTAAAAAAGACTAAAAGCAGAAATATAGTGAAGACCTCAGGTATATCACCAATGTGTTTCTGGCTTTTCTAGCAATGGTGTCGCAGGGATTAGTTGCTTATAGATTACTATTCTGCTGCCTCCCAATTAACATCTCAGCGTGTTAAAAGTCACCTGTTTGACAATGACAAGCAAGTGTTTTAGTATTATCTGCTACACGAATGCGTAGGACGAGTCGTCTACCAATCACTAAATATAACACGTATAATATATCCTCTGTCTTTGAAGTTTGGTACTCTTGGATTTTAAAGCCATTTAATCCCTATTTGATTAGCGACATCCAGACTCATGGTAGTGGTGAACCTTTGGAAAAATGGTAGTGTGTGGGTGGAAGCTGTTGATTTGTGGGATTTCTGCTTGGCTGTAGGAGCTGTTGCAAGAACTCTGGAACAGAGTTCAGAAAAATTTAGTTCTTACTCTACCCTTGGCCTTGGGTGAGTAAAGGAATGATCCTGTGTCTCAGTTTCCTCATCTGCAAACCAAACAGCTTGGATATAGTTTTACAGTCTATTTAGATTTAAGTGCAATTATTTGAGCAAGCAGGACTCCTGCAGCCTCTAAAATTGCTGCCAGTGATTTCTGTCTCTCACTATTCATGACAATATTGAAGGTATATCAATGGCATAATTATGATACTGGTACTTTATTCCCTCAGAGCAGAGTCTCTCTATTTTCTGTTGTTGTTTTGGCTTGTACATCTTGGTAAAGCAAGATGCTGTTTGGCGGGGCTGCAGAGAAAGGAACTGAGTACTTCCTTCAGGCAAGCAGTGGTGAGGAACTGAGGTCATCAGTCCAGCAGCCTATGAAAAATTGAATGTTATCACTGACCATGAAGTGGCCATGGAAACACATCACTCCCGGCTAGTACTACAGATAAGCATACTACAGACATTGGGCAAACATTTCGATTACAGCTTTCTGAGAGTTCATGAAACAGAAGACCTCAATTACTCATAGTCAAAATTCCTGCCCTACAGACAATGTGAGTTAATAAGTATTTTAACATACCATGTTTTGGGAGTAATTTGATACTAAGTCACAGATAATGAGGACACTTTTTAAATTAAAAATATTGTACAGTATAACCAACTAATGCTCACCATAGAGCTGAGATGACACAGCGAGGCATCCTCCTGCTAACCATAGAGGATCTCTGTTACATCTTGATAAAACTGTTAACTCTTGTTAAACCTATCAGACCCCTTTCCCCATGCACAGGGAGGATAATTTTGTTTCTTTGAGGTTTGGATGTTCTCTGGTTTCAGCCAGAAATTTCTTGAAATTACTATTCCATGGACGGTACTTTGATAGTATTGTTATTTTATATTGTTGCTTTGGGCTTAGAGCCCGGTGGGAGGTGAGTCCTTGGCTCAGTCCTTCCTTCCCAGCTGATGCTTTCTTTTTACCTAAATTTTCTCTCCTTTGGGTTCAGTGACAACTTCACGGAGCTTTCTCCTGCGTCATTTGACTTTCCTTCTTTTTTCAAACCAGGTATATGGTCCTTTAGACTCCATGGTCAGCTGCTCTTTTTATGCCCTCTTTTCTAAATATGAGGGCTTTGTTTTTTGGGAAACTTTTCTGGTTTAAATTGATGCACTTTCATGATTTAAAGAGGGCTTAAGCATGTGTCTCCTGAAGTGGGGAGTATGAACCACTGTTGAAGGGGCGGGGGGCATCTTCCTTAGCCTTTTCCAGGCTTACACAAAACACTTGACACCTGCACCCTAAAGGAGGAGAAGCTTATCTTTAGAGGTTTCTGGGGGTTCAGTCCATAGTAGGCAGGCTGCAGACAGAAATGCCACAGCATCAGAGTCTGATGGAGGAAGCTGCCCAACCCATGGCAGCAAGGCAGCAGAGAGTGAGGAAGGGCCAGAGAGATGCGTCCTCGGCAGCCACACCCCCAGGGACCCGCCTCCGCCACAGGCCCTCCCGCCTCAACAGCGAGGAGTTCACCCATGAGCTCATCCACCAATGCGTATAGAACCCCCATGTTCCAACGAAGACCCGCATGTTCTGAACAGTTTTGAGGGAACATTTTAGATCAAAACCAGAAGAGAAAGTATTTACGCAATTAACTAAGTTTAAAATTGCACAAGGAGAAAGAATATCATGTCCCGTTTTGGTGCTTTTTCTACCCAGATTACCTCGCTTGGCATGAAATTTGAATATCTCTGTCACATAGGAAAATAACCCCTTGCGACAAAGAGGGCACACTTCTCAGGGATAGGGCTCTTGTTATGCAAAGGTGGAGTTCAATAACATCGTATTTATTTTGTAGTTACTTTTTGTTGTGGTGCGTGATGCTGCCTTTCTGGTGATGATAGTCACAGATGTAAGTAATAATGCAGACAGGTGCAGATCTAGTAGAGTCCTAAAAGTAGTGACTATGGGATTAACACGATTGGAGTTTGAGAAATAGTACACTAGAGGTCCAGAAAGCCAGCCGCGTATCTTCATTTGGTTTGTTTAGCAGTTGCCAGTGAACTGAATGTGAGTCCTTGAAATGTATGGTATAAATCTAGGTCATAGAAAAAGTTGTTAGAATGTTGTTAAATGTATGATCATAGGTGGATTCTCCTAAGTGCCTCTGAGTTGAATTCTGCTTGCCACGGTCCATGTCAGTGACTCTCACACTTTGGCAGGGGGTGGAGTCCGATTCATATGACCTTTTAATATACAGCTTGCTGCCCCTCCCTCTGAGCCATTCGGGCCTGAGAATAGCATTTCTAACAAGGTACTAGTGATGTTGCTGCCGATGATTTGGAGACTGTGTGTGGTGTAGGATGGGCTTTGAGCTAATCGCGTATCTTTGGGGCTCATTTCAAAGCAAGCTTTTGGCTATCATAGATTCATAGGATTTTAAAATTGGAAGCAACTTGTCTTACGTTGCCTGGTGCATGGTGTGCTTTTCATTGGGGGTATTTGGGAAGACTTAGGATGCTACTTTAACTGGAATTATGATGTGTTCATTGTAATTATAATGTGTTCTCTTGTATATCTAAGATATATGAGAAAAAAGTGGATCATCAAACCCCTGATTTTACTGCTTGACCTGGTAGTCTTTAGATGGACGGATGGGCCCAGTGGATTTCAGGCTGAGGTCCAGTACAGCACATAATAGATCTTGGCTTGGTGCAGCCTCTGGATGGGTCTAGCACAATGCTGGATAGACGTAGGCCTGAGATGAATTCCAGGTTGGTCCCTGGAGGCACATAAGCTGCTGGGGCCTTGAAATGGCATAAAAAGAGTCTGGTGGCACAGTGCTTGACACACCTTGGCTTGGGATGACTTCTTAGTGGGTCTTCTGGGGTGCAGAAGCTGCCGAGACCTTGGGAGGGTCAGGGAGACGATGATGGCAAGCCATGGGATGCACCCAGGCCTGGGATGGCTTCTTGACCTCCATTTCTTATCCCATCCTTGTCCTTGAGACCTTCTGATATCCATTCTAGGACCCGTTCCTTAATTTCTTATATTTAAATGAAAAGCAAGCGTTTTTAAAAAAATTGTTACTGCATTTAATTTTCAGAGTGACCCCCAAGCTAAGCAAGGTGTAGTTATTCCTATTTTACAAAGGCTTGGGAGTTGCCTAACCACCACCTGAGTATTCTCACATGTGGTATTAACTGTGTCCAGACCCTTTACCATCTGTTGCTTGCTTCGGGCTCATCACTATGATGTGTGACCAGATACGCTCTGAATTCCTGTGTCTACCCTTTGACATAAAAAAACCCCTACTACATTTAGTGCATTTCTTGTGATTTAATTCACACCCCTGTTTTCACACAAATAGTGATTTATTGTGTTGTCCCTCCAGAGGTTGTTACTATAGGAATTGGTAAACTATTCTAAATAAAGAGGATCCTGATAGGAGTTGTTGGAGAAGGTAATTTTAATCGGAGCAGAATTGGGTGAGCCTTATGCATTGCTGTATAGAAGATCTTTTTAATCCATATCTCTGAACTGTGCTGTATCTATTGCTTATTTGTTAAGATATGATTAGCTCTTCCTTACTTATTTTCTACCTTGTTGTTGCATATTTTCTTCATTTCCCCCATCTTTTTAATAGTCTATTTCAGCTATTTTTTTTTTTTTCAAATAACTCTGAAAAGAAATTCGGACTTGCTTGCATTCTTTGGAAACTTTTCTTCAGAACAGCTTAGAAAAATTTTGAACTGTGGTATTTATCTTCCAAAATAACCCTTCATGAAAATGACCAAGATATTTTCAGAAAGTAGACCTTGGAGACCTTTTACTGTGCATCTGCCACCTGACCCTAGAGATCATAGTTTAATTCAGTGAATTTGAGACTTTCATTGCTAAAAGAGCGATTGAAAAAATTAATAGCAGTTTCCTCCAGGGTGTTTTAGCTCTTTAGGGACCATTTATTGTTTCAATGAAAGATTCTTCTAGTATGTGTGTAGTATTGTTTAAGAAACAAAGAGAACCCAAAGAAAGCTAAAACTTGTATCTTGCAAAGAATTTTGCCTTCTATTCTTTAGATAGGCAAGAAAATATTTTTTCCTAGAATGTTATTATCACTGAAATCTCTAATCTTTATTCAGAGATAAGCCTTTCTTTTTTTTTTGAACAAAAAACTAGATTGCATTTTCATCGGCCTGATTTTTTCATCCCTGTGGTGTTTTTGAATAAATGTAGGGAGATGGTCAGTGATTTTGTGAAGAGGCTGTGAGGTTTTCTGACAGGCGTGAAGGAAGGAAAGTCAGTAACATCTGTCCTGTGACTCAGAGAGGAGCTACAGTGACGGGGAGTGAACGAAGGGCCTCGGTGAACTAATTAGTACATCAGAGAACACCACCTTTGCCTTTCTGGGAATGAGATTTAATGAACTTCAGAAAACAAAGGAAAAAGGGAGTCTTAAAATTCCTTAGAGATGCATCTTTTAGTTTCCCCTTTAATCCGAGCTTGTGGGCCAATCCATCTTTACATTATTTGCCATTATTATCATATCATTAACAGTAGCAGAGATGATCCTTTCCAGGCTTTGTGCCACCTGCTGGCCACTGCTGGTCACCTCCATGTAGCCTTTGAGGGAAGTACCCTACCCTCACTTTAGAGGTGTGAACACCAAGCTTATAGTATTAACCGTGAGGATAAAGTGCTACTACTACTTCAAGCTACTTAAGGATGAAGAACTGCTGTGGGACCCCCTTGGAGACCTGCTTGGGTTTCCACTTGGCTTATTGGCCAAGGGCTTCTCTCTCTCTCTCTCTCTCTGGTTCAATAAACTGTAGCTTGTATTAAAGGAAACAGAACTGGTAGGTGCAAGAGGGGGAGCCATTGCAGGTGGGTCTGGCTTTGCCATTCTCCTTATTCACGCTCTCCGATTTCTCCGAACCCGTGGTCAGAGTTGCCATGTTCTGCATGTGAGCGAGGCTAGTGGAAAGCTGAGAATGCAACCCCCCACCCCGACCCGGGATGGAACTCTCTGCAGCACTAATCAGAAAAGACATATTCTCAGGGGAAACGGTTTCTCATTTTAACGTGTTCTTTGTGCTAATGATAATTTAGCCAACCAAATTAATGGGCAGGGTTTTGGAAAAAGCAACTGAACATGGTGTGCACGTGTGAAGGAGATGAAGGAGTCCTGCCCGACCTTTGGAAAGTTGTGTGAGATGGTGACCTTGGGGAGATGGGAAGAGTTTCAAAAGATGCAGAAAGATGAGCGTTTTCCTTCACATTGATGATTTGGATATTGTAAAATTGATTAGCTTTGTATGAAACCAAAGGAACACGTGGAAATTTTTCAGTTGATTTCACCAAATAAACGCTTTCCTTGGAAAAATTCAGATCACAAAGGTTATTTTGTGATCCGATTTATTCCACGTGACTCTGGAATCACCTTCTCTGGCACGCCCTCCCCCATGCCCACATCTGCCAGCTCTCCTCTTGTCTCTGTTTGCCCTGGTAGAACACGAACGGGACGTGAGGAGCCGTGCTCTCTGCGCTCTCAGTGTCATGTGCAGATGGTGCCACCTTAGCAAAGGTTCAGGCCCAACATCTTCTGCACTTAGTCTCTCCTGCAATTTTCAGCCAACCACCTGCTGGGCCATATCATGTGACTTGCTTTTACCAATGTGCTGTAGCCCATGTGACTGTAAGTACGTACAACTTGCACATGTGGTTTTCCCTTGGACTTGAAGTGTTGTGTGAAGAAGCCGGCAGGAATCGCAGGACAGTAGGATACACGTGGTGCAGTTGCCCGCCCTTGTGGCCAGCCGTGTCACTGGAGCCATTCTAGGTCGGCCAGCTGCTAGCAGTTCGTGAGAATAGGCTGAGTGACCCCAGAACAGAGGACACTGCCTCGCTCACTTGCAGAATAGAACAAAATAAATGGCAGCTTCTTTAAGCCACAATTGTTTCGGGTGTGGTGATGAGAGCCAAAGATAATTGTACAGAATCTATTTTTACCCCAGGACTAAGGATTGAACCAGAGCCTTCTCACTGAATTATATCCACAACCCTTTTTAAAACTTTTCTCTATTTTGAGACAAGGTCTAACGAAGTGGCTTAGTTGCCCAAGTGGGCCTCAATTTGGGACCTTCCTGCCTCAGCCTCCCACAGTGCTGGGACTGTGGCCATGTGCCACCATACCTGTTCAGAGTTTAATAAAAAACAACAACAACAACAATGTCTCTACTCCCTTGTCTGTGATATTGTTGACATGAAGAAGCACTTGAGTGTGTGCTGAGGGATGCACCTGGAAGAACAGAGCCTTCTGTTCTGAGCACCAGGGACTCCATGTTGTGAACCGAACAAGCGAGTGGATCATAAACCATGCCCATGCCAGTGGCAGTGACCGAGGCAATAAAACAGCAAAGCATTTAGAACCTCCCAACTAAAATGTTCCTTCTTTTCTTTAATTGACATTTTTAATGTATCAGGGGAGTCAGAGAGAATTGAGGAGCGCCAGACCAAGCTGAGATGGCAGGGGCAGTCCCCTGGGTGACAGAGGCTGGTGACAGGACCACTGGTTGCTTTGATGTTCTTGTTCCAGCCAGGATGGCAGCAGATAGCTGTCCAGATCTCCTCACTGTGATAAAAGAAAAGATAGGAAAGATACTGCCAATTGTTTTCTTTCCCTTTGACGTTAAACTTTGCTCAGTGATTTAATTTTCATCTTTTAAAAAGAACATTCACTATATCTGGATTCCATGTGAATGTCATTTTTAATGGAAAGGGTCATAGAGCGAGTGCACGATGCACAAAGTTGGAGAGCCAAATTTGGAGCTGAGAGGAAAAGACCTTGAGTGGGGGGCCACATGAGGACTGCAGGGTCACTAAGGGGGACCTGTTCAAGGCGGAAGCAGCTAGTTCTTCAAGCTGAAAACACACTCGATCTCACTGGGTACATTAAAACCAGCTGCGACTTGCTTTGTGCAGCTGCCTTAGAGTCCTTTTCAGTGATAGGTAGCTTTCCACTGCGTGAATACAGTATACAACTCGTTCTTGGTGGACTCATTGTAAGAAACATAAGTTTCTGTAGAGTGTACCTTTTTGGGGTCAGAGGTAAACAACCTTCAAATTAAGTAGAAAAGGCCAAACTATTTTCCCAATGGCCAGGATTGCTTATCTTGTATCACAAGCAATGCTTGAGTGTTCCCAATGGATCAGATCCATGATATCATTAATTGTCAGACTCTTAAATTTTACTCACCTAGTGGATGTGTGTTAGAATTTCTGAGGATTTTAATGTGTGCTTTCTGATTATTAATGAGGTTGAATAATTTTTCATATTTTCTTTCTTGTGAAGGACCTGTTCAAGTCTTCTTTCTATACTTTAAAAAATTGTGTCCTATTGGTTTGGAAAAATTGTGACTTATTCTCATGGCTTTGTAGGAGGTTTCTTTTCTTTTTTTTTTTTACATTTTTATTTTTAGTGCCTGATGGAAGTTTTTATTGCAGTAGGTTTTCAATATATAAGTGTCTTAGTTTCTTTTTTTTTTGCTGGGACATAATATCCAATACTTACAACTTAGAGGAGGAAATATTTACTTTAGCTCAAAGTTTCAGGGGTCCCAGTCATGGACATTCAGTCAGGGGCCACTCATGGGCAGCTAGATATGGTGGGAGGGCTTGGTGGAGAGTCTATCCAGAGAGAAGCTGTTCACAGCTTGGCAAGACAGGAAGCAGAGAGCACCAAGGGTGGAGCTAACTAGGGAGATGTGTCCTTCTAGGTCATGTGCCAGTGATCTGCCCCTTCTGACCAGGCCCTACCTCTTATCAGCACAGAACCATAAAAAAATAAATTAATGTAACATCACATAAATAAAAACAAGAACAAAACTCACGAGATCATCTCAGTAGACACAGAAAAAGCCTTTGACAAAATCCAACATCCATTCATGATGAAAAAAAAAATCCCTGAGGAAAACAGTTATAGAAGGACCTAAACTAGCTAAAGAAGCTATTTTTGCCAAACCTACAGCCAAGATAAAAAGAAATGGAAAAAAAAAAAAAACGAAAGTATTTCCCCTCAAATCAGGAACATGAAAAGGCTGTCCACTCTCACCACTCCTATTCAATATAGCGCTTGAACGCCTTGCCACAGCATGTGGACAAAAGACCAAAATACATAGAATATGTATTGGAAAGGAAGATAGGTTAACAATCGATTTTGTGTATTTTAACAGGGAGTTGACATGATCAGGTGTGTTTTATAAAAGCAACATGGAAGAATAAATTAGAGGAGAAAGAGAAAGACAAAACCAGGATCTACTGGAGTCATTCTGCAGAAAGATGATGAGAACCTGTGGATCACATGACAGTAGTCAAGGGGGCAGTGCCGATTTAAGAGCAGCCTAGGAGGTAGCTGGAAAGAATGCCAAGCCATTGCTTCCAAAGGATGCTAGGAAATAGGATTTGGGGAGGAAGTTCAGGTGAATATGCCAAACAGAAAATTGGGAATTAAAAGAAAGCTCTTCAAAACAGGCTACTCAAAACTTTCTACTGTGCAGAAACTTTTTTTTAACAGTAAAGTTTCAGAAAATTAAATCAGAATTCTAGAGAACTGTGAAAGAAGAGAGGACTTGCATTTGATATGAAACTGGTGATGGATGATAAATGTATTAACATAGAAAATTTGCACAGCTCTACTTTGTTTAATATTTTTTTTTTTTCAGTTTTTGACATTCTTAGTAATAGGTTTTTCAATTTCTCCATCTGGCACCTTTCAGGTAACTTGATTTCAGTTTGTAATATGACAAGTCTTGTTGAGAATTCATTCAAATACTTTTAAATTGATAGCATCTTCTAGAATATGACTCAGCCTGTGTTTTCTAATAAACTCAGTTATCATTTTTTTCTCCCTTGTTTTTTTTGAACTTGTTCTTCATAAGTTCAGGAAAATCAGGTAAAACAGTAACCCTGCAAGTATGAGTCAGAGTCACACTTGGGTCATTTTTGTTCAAAGATAATAAGATATGCACATGTTTGTGGCTGCTGTCACTTATATTAGGGACATTTTATTTACTCTGAAACATATGGATATGTAATATACTAATTGCAGAGTCAGGTATTTCACACTCAAAATCACATCACCTACCACCACTTCTTGGCCTTCTAAGTTTTGCACTTTTGAAAGAAATGGGGCCTTTGAAGCATGACCAATTTGAAATAAAGATGTCTACAACAGGATGTTATTTCATTTGTCAAAAATCTTCCATAATCTATAGACTTTCTCTTTTTAGTTTGGGACTAGTGGGCTTCGGGACGAGGAATGTACATTCTAATCTTAAGCACATGGCATGGCAAAGTGAAAAGAAAAAAAGGCTCAAGAGATATGGAGGAAGAAAAGACCCATAATTAAGATGATTTTGAATTTAGTACATTATAATCTGATTTACTCAAACTAAGAGTGGTATTTGCAAATTTGAGAAAAAGAAAAGAATAAAAAGGGGGTATGCTGTAGGAATGAATGCAACTCAGAGATTCTATGTACCAGTAATGTTTCTGTGACTGTGTGTTCATTGTGTGTATAGAAAAGGCCTTTTATCTTTTCATCTGTTCGTTTTTGAAAGTGAAACATCAAATCTCTGCAGGTGGCAGGATGTTCAAGAATAATGATGAGGACCCAAACAGTTCTCCAGGAATGGCAACATTTTATTTTTAATTATTGTTATTATTACTATTTAGAAGTACTTTGGCTTGAGCTCAGAGCCTTTCCACTGACCTACATCCCCAGTCCTTTTTATTTTGAGATAGAGTCTTAACAAATTATGATTGAACTTGCAATCCTCCAGCCTCAGTCTTTTGAGTAGCTGGGATTACAGACATGTGTCAAGCAATTTAGTGATATTTTAATAACCACAGTCACGCCAGATGCAGATGATGTCATCTAGGCTCAAGAGGGACTGAAAAATCACTAGACTTGGGCTTACATCTCCCCCTCAGCTATGTTTTTTGGGTGTCATTTCTCCTGTGTTTTGCTTTCCACATAGCGTAGTTCTCTGGGCACCTAAACTCATTCTTAACTGTTTGCTCAGCAAAGGAGTAAAGGGAAATCTGTCATGTGACATCTATTCTGGATCTCTTGCGGACCTCTAATGCTCTACATAAGTTATTCTATCTGCCCGTTTCTCAGTATTGATAAAATAGGTGTTTCTAATCTAGGAAACCAGTTATGCATTCACAAGAGAAACACTATCAGGAGTGGGGTTTCCCTTCTAAACTACGCCAAAGGGTGTTAGAGTCTCAAGGGAAATAGAAGTCACATAGGAGACCAAACAGGGAAAGTTTAATATGAGAATCTTTAAACTCTAGAAAAGAAATAACCGCAAGACTGAAGGGGAATGTAGATAATGCCTTGGAGTGGAAGGAGAGTGCTAAAGGCAGGACCTAGTTGGAAAACATCTAGATTGTTTGGATGAGCTAACTTTGGCCACTCACTAGTACAGCAAATGGCTGATGTAGAGTTGGGGAATTCTAGGCAGTTCTCTGCAATAGAGCAGGTAGAAAACAGGCGATCAGCAGCAGGTAGCATGCGTGTGTGACAGGAGTCTGGATGCTGGAAGGGACAGAAAGCTTGCAGAATGTGGAGAATGTCCTGGGGGAGGGGTTCGTTTGAGGGAGGAGCAGACTCTAACGTGATCAATACCCACCCCCTCACATACTAATGCTGGAAATCACTAGAAGCCTCTTTTACAATATCTCTTTAATGCTCTCTGCTGAGAGCTTAATAGCACCTCCATTTTATGAAGAAAGGCCTAAAAGAACTTATCATCAGGAGTTACATTCTAAGGGTGTTGGATTGGTCAGTCTCCTATGGTCGGGACAACATGCCCAATGCCCGCAACTTAAAGGGGGGAGGGGTCCACTTTGGCTCAAGATTTCAGTTCATCTTTGGCTGGCTCCAAGGTAGGATAGTATGGTGGTGGGGCATGGCGGAGGGTAGCTATTCAACCCGAGGCAGCCAGGAAGCAGAGGGAGAAGGGAGAACCTGGCAAGAAGAATGTTCCCACCCAGGTCACTCCCTCAGTGGTGCACCTCCAGACAGGCCCGTGGCCTAACAGCACATCCAGCCACTGAGCTCATCTGTAGACGTATCCACTGGTGCGTACAGTGCCCTCGTGGTCCAGTCACCTTCTGAACACATGAGACTTTGGCGGGACATTTCAGATCTAACTGTGTTGGCACTCATGAGACTACAGACTTGTGCCTGCCAGGCTGAGAGCAGTAAAACGACAGTAGCTCCCATCAGCCTGAGAAAGAGAGGAGTTACAAAGTTGTTGGCAATCAATCTCTTTTTATTTCTTTTTTCCTATTGACAGATGTCTGAAAACATTGATATTTCTTCAATACAATATGGTATATTAATTTGTGCATTTCTAAGTAAAGTAGAGCAGTTTCTCGTGTGTGTTTAAAAATAAATGAAACTCTTCCAGAAAGTCAGGTTCAAATAAGCATGCTCAAATAACCCGAAGTAATGAAAACAGTCAGTCCCTGGAAAACAATAAAGGAGATGCAATTCATAAACCTGGGGAATACGTCCCGCCTTCCTTTTCCTCTTCTTCTCGGTTGGTTCTCTTTTACACCCTCTTGTGCTGGAGCCTCTCATCTGGGCGCGACACCGTCCCCCTCCTCAGCACACAATTCACAGTTCTCAAGGTGAGTTCTCTGCCAGTCTGAGCCCCAGCGTACACCCGCATTCCCTCTCATCTTCGCTCAATTTCGCCGTCTTTGGTTTGCTCTTTACCCTCTTCTACTTACTTTTTTCTTTTCTCCTGCTGCTGCTTTCTCTTCTCTTTTGTCTTCTTAGGCTCGGTTGCTCTTCGTCCATTTTCTTATTCAGCCTCGGGAGAGTCCTTGAACCAGTTTGTCAGAGACTCAGCCTCCCGGAAGGCCGAGGAGGGAGGAAGGGGCGGGCCCCTGTCTCTTCACGGAAGTGGGCGGGGCGGCCGGGAACATTGGCAAATTACGAATGCTGTCTGCTTCAGGTCTTCTCCTCATCAATCTTTGTTGGCTCCTGAAAAGAGATACGAGATGCTCGATATTTAAATCTTCTTTCACGGGCTGTTGGAATTTACAACCTAAGGCCGCCTTCTTTCTCTTTACTGGGTGTGCATAATTTCTCTTGGTTCCTCGGAGTGCAGCCAAGTGAAGTGTGAGCCGGGGCCTGTGCGCGCGTGCGCGCACACACACACACACACACACACACACACACACGGGCATGAAAACCTGAGAGTTTATTTGCATTGTCATTCAAATCCTTTGGACTCTAGTATCTTTTCTTACAAATGATTATCCTCCCTAAGTAACCAGGCACAGCTTCTTCTCGTTTTTGTTGTTGTTCTTCTGCGTAGGTGAGCAACTGCGGGGATGCCAGTGAGCAGAACCTGTGTGGGCACAGAGATTCTCAGTGTGTGTGAACAGTGTCACCCTGCCATTGCGAGGCCCGCCAGAAGTCACAAGATTCCACACTCTACTGAGATGTGGCTTAAGTTTACAAACCAGAAAAATAAAGATTCCACGGTTTAAATTCATTTATTGATTCACTCTTCTTAAGACATACACAGAATTTTACAGTTTTAGTGGCAATCAACCAGATTTTGCTCTCTAAATGTAGCATTTATCGTTCATGAATACATAAGTTTTAATTTCTCTTCCGGACACGTAGCTAGACTGTGCTTCTTGTGGGTCAGGTGGCTGTAGTCTCCAAGCTACAACATGGATGTCCCAGCGTGAGGTCTTCAGAGCTCTTCTCTCTTTTGCACGGGGAGCGACCACATTCGAGATGATGGCTGCTCCGTCAGCCACATCCGAGAGCAGGAAGATGTAAAGCAGAAAACCCTGCTGCTCTGAAGACCTGGCACACAGGAGAGAAGGAGCCTGCGATGTTCCGAGCCACACGGCTTTGGAGGTTTCAGTGACCTAGCATAAACTTGACTCATTTTGACCAACTCCCTACACATGAACATTTCTCCTGGCTCTAATAACATAAGTACAATACATTATACATCATATATATAATACATCATACATGCCATATACGTATGTATCATTATCATATAATATGTGGCATATTTACACGATGTTTGATAATTATCTTAACTAATTGCAGTTTTATTAGAAACCTCCGTTTTGTGATGCTTGTGCTGTTCTTGAAAAGATTCTGATGACTTATTTTTTGAGGCAGAGTCTCACTCTATAGTCCGAGTTAGTCCTGAATTCACTATGTCACTCATGTTGACCTTGAACACATAGCAATCATCCTGCCTCAGCTGCCTGAGTGCTGAGATTACAGGTGTGAGGTACCAGGCCAGTTTTTACAACATATTTAATAAAACATTTACGAAGTTATGTAACTGAAATTATTTTTGTAGCTGTGACTCTAATACTCTAACGTAGTACGATTATTTTGAAGGCAGAGCTTTGTCGTGATGTTTCTGTCTTTTGCTTTTCCAGCAATTGGGATTGAACCGAGGACTTTGCATGAGCTGGGCAAGTGCTCCAGCACTGAGCTACACCCACGGTCCTGTAATGTACGCCTTCTCCCTTTTCTAGTTCTCTACATTAATTTCCTTGTGACTTCCTTGATTTGTTCCTCATTTACTCATTCATAGTTTTGTTCTACAAACTATATTGAATGCCAAGTATTAGGCAAAGCTGGTAGTACTGGTATGAATAGCAGCGGATGTATAATTATTCTTGTAATTAAATTAATAACCCATTATGATTTAGAAGAATTAGAAATAGTTGGAAGTAAAACAAAAGATCATTTCTCAATAATCTGCATTTAATACATAATATCTTAGGCATTGTGAACTGGTTTTAAGCTGGTTCAAGTCATTAAGAAAATATTATGTGTTGGCCAAGACAGGAAGATTCTCGGTGGTTCTTCTTACAGTATTAAGGTAGCTCTCTGGAAGTGTGCTCTACGTGGAAGTTTAGTTTTAGTAGCTATTTAGTATAATAGAAATAACTGACCTGCAGCTACACCATAAAATTAGTGAGTTGAGATGGATGATTTCATTTTGTAAATGTGTTTTATTTGGAGATGCTAGATGAGCTGATATTTCATTTTTTTATATGTGAAGGTGCCTTAACAATATGGTCCTAGAGTTAAGTAGAGCAGTGGTGACCTCCAGTGGTTAATGTGTAGCTCCCCCTCCCTGCCATTTCAGAGGTACTTGGCTCTCCCTGTTGTCTTGCTGGTGTGTGGTATCTTCTGTTTCCGAAGGCTTCCCACCATGGAGTATTCAATTTGTCTTAAAAAAGTGCAGCTCATGTTTATCAAGATAAAAAATGTAAATCATGGAAAGATTTGCATGCAAGAACAGAGAACTCATAGTTCGGAGCCTACAAGGGGAAGATTGTAGAGAAGAAAATATGTAAGAAAATAGTTGCCATTTCAAGGTAACAAATGAAGGGACTGAGTCAGGAGTGTGAGCATAAGAAGTCTGTCCCCAAGGACCCCTCCATGGCTGGCCATTGGATAATTGCTTCTCTTTAAGCTAGTGTACCCTATCTTTGATGGCCATCTACATTTCCCAACTTATCAATAATCCTAAAATTTTTCAGTAACAAAATATATTCTACAATATATCCCATATGTGAATGTTACATTAGCATTTTGGGAAGAAAACACTACTCTATCATACTACACCAAACCATTCAATTTATTAAATAAAAACCTGAGTTTTTTCTTTTTCTTGGTATTTGCCACGAAAGATGTCCTTGTTTTTTTTTTCAGTAATATTTTGAAGGACTTCCATCTTTTTAGGACTTCCCATAGCAGTTTGCTAGCTTGTGAACTCATGAATAGAGGAGGTTGCTCTTGGTCCTAGGGAATAAGGTGAAGAAATATTCTACTGCAATAATACTAGTCCTATCCCTTGATGCCACAAGTACACAAGCGCTATAGTGTAGTATATTTGGTTCATACCAATAGATACAGGTGGGAAAGAAGGTATTCTACCTATGTTATTTTCATTTTTTTGTCTTATAAGCTTATAAAACAACTTTGCTGAGAGAGAGAGAGAGTCAGAGAGAGAGAGAGAATAGGAAGAACAGAACAGGATAGAGCTTACCTTATTTGATGTCACTCTTGTTGCAGATGTATTTTGTAGAAATCAAGAGAGAGAGAGAGATGATAGTTCAGTATAAGTTTATATACCCAGTGCTATGGTTTGGATCTGGTGTGTTTCCCCAAAACTTCATGTATTTGGATGTAGTGGGTTAACAGTGGAACCATGTGCTTTTGGGAGATAGGGACAGCTGGAGGCTTAACCTGGAGGGATTGTGTCAACTTGTTGAAATTGGGGGACCCGGGACAGAGCGGCCAGGTGTGTGTTATTGTGTTTGTTATTGTGTGTTATTGACTTGTGGGCCAGGAATGAGGGAGGGTATGGCTAGCCCATGTGGCAGCTGGAACCAAGTAAAGGAAGGAAGAAGAAACATTGTTCCAGCTTCTTCTCCTAGACTTGCTCCTGTTTCGCTTGGCTTTGTGTCTGTCATGCTGTGAACCGCTGGTCTCCGCCCCTTCCTCCTGCCATGGACTTCTACCATTGCTAGCCACCATGTATGGACAGTGACCTTCTGAAACTGTGAGCTAAAATAAATCTTCCCCCTCTTAAGTTGCAGATGCTGGGCATTCTGTAAATTAAAAATGAACAGAGAGACCATGGACCTCTTTCAAGGGCTATGGATATACATGGGTTATGTTATCATCTGGGAGTCATAGATTAAAAAAAGAATTCAGTTTGATTTCTGGCTTACATTTTAGAAAAAAATCATTTGAGTACACACACAAATAAATTCATTAACCATCTGCTTGAAAATCAAGTAGCAGAAACCCTAGCCTTTATTCAGGGAATCCAATAAGTGCTCAGAAGTGCGTTTCAGTTCTCTGTGGGTACCAAAGAAAGCCAAACAAGGGCATCAGGAATGAAGAGAGGACCCGTGACGCTGTGGTACCCAGCCATCGATTCTCTCATTCCGGCTGTATTGGCTTGGAATCTAAGTGTCACCAGCACAGACGGAAATTCTGGCTTTGTCATTGAACTTTGCTCAAGTTTTATAATTAATACTATCTGTAGCCTGGGGCTAATAGGAAGAGGCTACTCTGTTGTCACTCATGGATAAGGCTCTCTTGGATACAGGGATTTTGTTACAAAGCTGCTACATCATTGATAATTAAGAGGAGTGCTGGAACAAGTCAAAGCACTGAAGATCCCTTCTAACCTATCACCATACCTATTATTTTTTTCCAGCCTCACCTAGACTATCCAATGGAAGTCTCAGACTTGCAAGTTTAAGAATTGATAGTATTGCTGTGCCCACTTTCTGGCAATGTCACCCCTGCTGTTGGGGACAAGCTGACCTAGCAAATTTTGGCTTACTGCATTGTATTAACACACTCTGAGTATTGTCAGAAGTTTTTAAGGTTCATGGATATTTCTGTTTCAATATTATTTACATACATTACTCACCAGTCAACAATCCATAAATATTTAGTGATGTGCCAGGCTCTGTATTAGGTACTGGAAAGAACTAATGAGCAAACGTCATGTGTCCATTCCCACCTCTGTGCTGTCCCTCGGGCTGGAAAGCCTTACATCTTTCTCACTAGGCCCATTCCAGTGGGAGGTCAAGGCCAAGCTTACGTCCACGCCTCCCTGTGGAAGCTTCTCTTTGCTCCTACTTCCTAGGGCCCTTTCACTAACATGCATTTGGCATTTAATTATATCCTGTCCGCATTTCTGTGATTCTCACCTAGCATGGCGCTGGCCATGTAAATTGCTCAAAACTACTGCCAACTGATGCTTTTTCTCTGTACCATATTATTATTATATTAGCAAATGGAAAACAGAAAGGAAGATACTTTAGGCACAAACAACTGAAATAAAATACAATTAAAATTTTGACATTAGTGAGAATATTCTGATTTGTAACAGGAAAGAAAAAGAATAGGTCCCTGTCAAAGCAAAGTAATAAAGCTTCTGTAAACTGCTCCAGTTTTTTAAGAAAGGTAATAATAGTCCTTCCTAATTTGATTTGAAAAATCTATATTCGTGTTTGAACTGTGTTTAGCTTAGTTGCAGCCTCTGTATTTGAAAGTAGAGAGTAGCTCTGAGTCTTCGCTTTTTTTTGTCTTTTAGTAAATGCCTGCTGTATGCAAATTTGTTTTCTATGCCCAAAGCAATAATGAGATGTTTTAAAAAAGGATACCCCTGCCAAACGAATTCTGGTTGGCTGTCTATCATATAAATTAATTCCTCTGAAAAGTGGATATTTTCTGTTTCCTCACGGGCTTTCATGGAGCTCAGAGCAGGTTATCTGTGATTTTCTTTCTTTCTTTCTTTCTATTTTGGCTGGGTCTTCTGCTCATCAGCCCTCTGACTATTTTATTTTGTTATGAACCATTAAAGAGTGGGGTTGATGATGGTCCTTCATGATGCAGTCGTGTAGAGGGTGAGTTTCTCTTTTAGACAAAAGGAATGAAAAGCTATTACTCTTTCCTCATGTTTCTCATGAACCAATGCATCATCTGAAAGCTGTGGAAATATAGTATATGAAAAATCTCCAAGGAAACCAGTTTTAACAGCCAAAATATATTCTTATCTAATTTGCAACCAAAAAGATAAGAGGAAAACAGATTTGGGAGAAAATTTGCAAAATACAGTGATTCCTTTTTTGCTTTTCCTCAGGGTGTGTTCTGTCACTACGTTCACCAGAACCCACACAAAGACTTCTAATTCGAGGGCGTGACTGTTGCAGCTTTCTGGTTGGATATTCAAACTACTTGAATCAGGATGGATAAATTGCTACAATGGTCCAAGTTGTCTCTTAGTACTTAATCTAGCCAAGTAGTAAAGAATCAACCTGATTTAAAAAGCCTGAGAGAAGGGCAGGTGATAGGACCACTTTAATATTTCCTAATGAAATGAGTCATTTTCAGAACAATATGTGGTGTCCATGCTGAATAGTTTTGCGCTTAGTGCTAAAAATATAGAAGGGGAGCATAAGTTAGCAGTGGTTAGGATTACGGAGGGAGGAGGGATAGAAGGGAAGTTGTGTGGTTATAACAAGGCAGCTGGAAGGCGCTGGCATCTTGGTTATTTATATTCATGTCAATATCCTGGTTGTGATATTGTATCATGACTTTGCAAGATATTGCCTATGGTAAAGATAGGTGAAATAAGACCACTGTGCATTGTCTTTTACAAATGACGTGAGTCTAAATGACCTCGAAGTAAAATGTTTAATTACATTAATTATGAATATTGGGAGAGTGTGAAGAGTTAGAAAAGTAATCTCCAGAATAAGTTGCTTAATTATTATTATCAATTAATTCTTAGGTACGATGAGTAGGAGAAATTGTGCTAAAAGTTGCCATAGAATTAAAACCACTTGTAAGAAAATGTAGAAAGAGACACACGAATATTTGCTAACATTGATTCTGGTGAAGAGAGTAGCTTTATATTTATAATTTTATCTGTAAAATTAGACAAAACTCTATCATGCTTAAATCCTATCATTATCACATCTACTTTTTAAATTAGATATATTTTCAGCTGTCTAGAACGCTGTCATTTTTCTTCTTTACTATATATATATATATATATATATATATATATATATATATATATCTCAAAACATTAGTAGTACTTTGAGAGAAAACCTTAGTTAAGGTATATTTAAAATAGCACAAAGACTCAAATTTAAATCATTTAAAACTGAGGATTATTTCTAGAAGATTGCTTTAAAAATTCTAGTGTTAAATATATTTAAACCAATATAGAGTGATTTGAATGAAGAGGCAGAGAATAGCCTATTTATACTTTGGTCACATTGTAACACACAATGATGCTTTCAAAGGAGCAATATGCAGACCTCCAAGGCTCTTAGATTAGGGAGATATTTTTACTTATAAACCATTTTTACTCTTTCTGAAATAAACCCTTTATTTTGGTGGCTTATGATGCAGCCTGTGCAATCACAAGACCATACCAGCGTCTGACTAAGAAGCCAATTTTCCTATGCTTCGCAGGCCATCGTACTCATTTGTGTTTCCTCTTAGCGGGTAATCATCAGTTCGTGGTTCTTCATGGTGACAATTTTATGTGTCGCTCAGCTGTGTAGAGGCATCGAATGAAAGTCACAGGTCAAAATAGCAGCAGGTTGTATTTAAGACCAGGCGCCTTGCTTAGCCTTTCCATGGATTTTTTTCTTTTAACCCTAAAGACACCGTATAGAGCAGACATCATTGTTATTCCTTCTTCCAGATAAGAAAATAATATTTTTGGCTCTGGTACCTTGAACATAGTCCCATGGGCCCTTTGTCTCAGTACTTAATGAGGCCATTTTTCATTTATGAGAAAGGATTTATCCTTACTGTGGCCTGATAGGTACCTTGGAGTGAGAGCATTTGATTTGAACACAGTTGGGGGGCTTTGCTCATTTTCATCTCAGATAGCTCTTCTCCAAAAGTGGTAAGACATGTGGCGGATCAACCTCTAGAGACAGAGTGACTCAGACCTGGAGGGACCTCACTTATGGGGATGGTTAAGTGGGAAGCACATTTGGGGAGGCACCTGCCCAACGTTTGTACTCTCTTCTTATAAAAGGAATTTGGGGTCTTATGAAAATGTGAACCAGAAATCACAAATTAGGGTTTTGCTATTATAAATTATGGATTAGCTCCCCTTGACTCACATTCCTGCCTCAGCTTTGCTTCCTGTCAGATAATATATGTGGAAGTGCAGAATGCGTATTGTACTAAAGGAATTACTTCTTACTCAATATGGGTACAAATAAATGCCACCACAATCTCAGAGAATGCAAGTCTACATTTTGAAATGAAGTAAAAATATCAATACAAAAGAGAATGCTTTCTATTATTCCATTTTTTTTTTACACTGACTTTCTTTAGAGCTGGGATAAGTTCTTATGTTTGATCCTACCTGTTACTCAAGATGGCTGACCTTTTCAGACATAACTGTGCTCTGTATAGAAGAAAGTCACATAGTTGTTTCTTACTCTTATGCAATAAATAGACTTGATCTTTGGCAAGTGTTTCCTCCCTTTCCCAGATTTTGAACTCTTACTTAATAAGAGGAAGAGATGAACTTAGCAGACTTCAATTCCCGGCTGGTCGTCACCATCTGGCACATTTTCTTGGAGCTTATGACATAGATTTTTTGAATGTCAGAGCAGGAAAACTTTTGCTAAAGAGACACTTTCGATGTCAGTCATCATTAAAATAAAGATCTCAAGTGACTTAAATCAATTCCCAGACATGAAATAACTCCTGCCCATCAATGTAAGTGCTGTGTTGTTAGGATAGTAAAAGGCAGCAACAATTTAGGATGCTTGTCCACCTGTTCAGGGTCAGTACCTGTCACATTTTCATCCTCTTGATGAACTTTAACTTTGAGCCTTAGCCATTTACCACGTCTTATTAAATTTTCATGTTAGCAGGTTCCTGTGACTTATTAAATTGCTCCTTATAAATTATAGTTAATTTTCAGTACCTCTATCATTATGAAAGAGCTAGTTCAAACACATAACATATTGAAAAAAAAAATCTGTAATGGTGTTTTGATCCCAGCAATTTACCACCCAAAGCTCAGTGATGAAGGAAATTATTTTCATATGTCCTGAAGCATGATTAAAAGCTATACCAATCCCCAAAGAGCAATTGAACTCAGTCTCTTTAATTTTTGTGGAGAATCTCATATGTGCAAATGGCTCGGTGATGTAGGAAGCCACCAATCAGTGTAACTTACGCAAGGTCCCTGCTCTTCAGAGAACACAATCTTGGTGAGGAGTTAAGTAGACAAAAGTGTGTCAGTATGAGAGAGTAACTGCCTTGGCCAGCTTTCTCTTGGTGTGAAAAAATGCCTGAGATAAAAACTTCAACAGAGGATACTGGTAGGACCATTGTAGACAAAGCAATTGGAACATTTCTCAAAAATTAAAATAAGAACCACCTTATGATTCAGCAATCCATTTTTTTTGGTGTGTATCCAAAGGTAACAAAATAAGTGTCTTGAAGAGATGGCCTTACTCTCACTTTCAATGCAGCATTATTTTATTTTCAATAGTTCGGATGTACACATAACTCAAAGAAAATTTGACATATTTTTCAGCTTTAAAACCAAAGAAGGGGCTGGAGGAATGGCTCAGCAGTTAAAGCACTTGCTTAGCAAGCGCTAAGTCAAGGGCTAAGTGCCCCAGTTCTATTCCCCAGCACCACATAAGCTGGGCGTGGTGGTGGCGCACGCCTTGTAATCTCAGCACTCAGGAGGCTGAGGCAGGAGGATTGCCATGAGTCCAAGGCCAGCCTGGGCTCCATAGTAAGTTCAGGACCAGCCTAGGCTACGGAGAGAGACCCTGTCTCAAACAAACAAACAAACGAACAAACAAACAAACAAACAAACAAAAAACAAAAACAAAAAACCGACAGGAAATCCTACCACTTGTGAAAACTTAGGGGAACTGGAAGATACTATGCCGAGGGACCTAAACCAGGCACAGAAAGAAGAAAAATATTGCATTATTTCACTTACATGTGGAATCTGAAATATTCTATTTTATAGGAGGGGAATCTTAAAAATGAAGAGGAGATAATTTGGGGAAGAAAAGCTGGGAAGAATTTTCTGTTCAAAAGATCAGTATAAATGAAGACTCAAAGGTTTTATGCTGGAATGGCTTACACATGTTGAAGAAATACGAAGAAGCCAGGATTGCAGAGTTGTGAGATTTAGGGACGTACATGGCTTTAAAATGCTAAGGGTCAGGGGTGAGGTGGGTCTCATAAGCGACCAGTAGGCATGTGTAAGCTTCTCGAGGAAAGAATACAACAGCACACATTAGCGGGGTCCCTCAGGTCTGGATTTGCAGAGGATGATTTGGGATAGGAGCAAAGTTGCAGGCAGAAAAATGGAGATTTTTTTTTTTTTTACGAGCAGAGACAGGATGGGATAGTGACAGTGGGTGGAGCGAGGAGAGGAGACAGGGAGGGGAGAGGATGAATGTGGTCATTTAATTGTTGTGAGGCTTAAGGGAAATGGAGACACCTGGAGGACTCTAGATGAAGTGTCCAGCATAAAGTCCTTTCCTGAGAGAGCCCTCAAGAAGGGAGAAGAAGGGGGACAGAGGGGAGTGGTGGGAGAAAGGCCAAGTTTTCAGATTTGAGCCGGGTCACAAATATGAGGATGTAGGAGGGTAGTGAATTGAACAGTGGTCCCTAAAAGACGCACCCGTGTCCTAATTCCTGGAATTTGTGAATGTGCCTTGTGTGGGAAAAGACTCTTTGCAGATTTGACTAAGTTCATGGCCCTCAGATCCAGTCATCCTTGGTTATCCAGATAGGCTTCAAGTGCAGCGGCAAGGATTCTAATATGAACACAGAGGAGGCGACGCAGACACAGAAGAGAGAACCAAGCAAAAATGGAAGCAGATATTCGGGTCTCTCAGGGACAGGCCAGAGGTTACTTGGGGCCGCGGGAACCAGAAAAGGCAAAGAGTGAATCATCTCTCCAAGCTCTGCGGGAGCACAGCCTGCTGCTACCTTGATTGTGAACTTTTGGCTCCCTGAACTGTGAGGGAATAGATTTCTGTTGTTTTAAGCCCTTTAGTCTATCTGTCTGTCTGTCTGTCTGTCTATCTATTTTTTTGAGACAGGGTCTCATTTTTTAGCCCAGGCTGGTCCTGAACTCACTATGGAGCCCAGGCTGGCCTTGAGCCATGGCAGTGCCCCTGCCTCAGCCTCCCAAGTGCTGGGATTACGGACGTTTGCCACCACACCCAATTTATTGTGGTGCTGGGGAATCGAACTCAGGGCCTTGTGCTTTAATCATTGTGCAGCCTGGTGACAGGTGCAGGGGAGACGAAGATCTGGATGCAAACAGAGTGAGTCTGTCTATGAAGAAGAGTGAGGGAGATGGAAGAGTTGGCAAGAGAGTGGTTGAAATCGCAATCTGAAATTCAGCAAAACTCTCCTAAAGTGCGCAGTAATAAATAGAGATGAGCATGTATCATTGAGTCACAACTTGAATTTTCACAGACTGGACACACAGACAGTATTTTCACATACTGGTGTAACAGGACCTGGTCATTACCGTGAACCACTGCGTGTAGCTCAGAGCAGATATGAGTCAGGAAAAAGGAAGAAACCACTTGGGACTGAATGTAACATTGATATTCTAATAAGATTAGAGAACTGAAGCGGAAGTTGATTGAGAGGAAGGACAGGAAGTTGTTCTCGTAAATGGAAGACAATGAAGGGTTTTATTTCAGATTCAAGATTTCACTTGTAAGCCTGAACTACATGTCAAGGAACTCGGAAGCCAGGTTCTCAAATAAGTTATTCGCTCAGATGTTGGAATCATGCAGGACAATGGAAGGAGCTAGAAGGAGCCAAAGTCTTAAGTGAACATACGGGCTTGATCGTGAGTTCAGTAGATTTTGGGGAAGTAAAGGGACAGACGGTGGAATGATGGGACAGACCTCAAGAGAATGAAGGGTACACAGGCAATGAACGGCACCGGGCAGCAGTGGGTGGCGTGAGGAGGATAGTAATCCTAACTTCAGAGCTCCTGGGGTTGGGGAAAGTGTGGCTGCTGCTTGGGAGAGTTGCAGGGGAGGTGGCAGCCCTAGACAAAGCTAGCCTCAGTTAGGACTGGGGAGTGAAAGGAACTTCCATAGGGAAATTCGGAGTTAAGAGGCTATAAGAACCTGTGAATGGATTTCCAGAGAGTATGGGAGTGAGTTGGGGCAGGAAGAGAGATGGGAAGATGCAGAAATACTGTATTTCTTGGTCAGTGTGACCGTTGGACTGCTAGACATGGATTCTCGGTAGGATTCCCAGTGTTCTCTCAGAGAGCGCACCTCATTTGTTTTTGAAGTGTTCTTCGAGGGAACTTTCGTTTCCTATTTTAAGTGTCTATATATTTTTTCTCTTATCATCTTACCTTTACTCTCAAACTTTTGTTTGACTTTTAGTGCCCTAAATGATTATGTTTCAGATGTTTCAGTGGGACACTCAGGAAGATTTGGCCATCACCATGACAACAACACAATTATCTCTTTTCTGTCTATTGGACGTAGCTACCTCCTCCTTCCAGCCCTTCTTCTCCCCTTTTCTTCTATTCTTTTCTCCCTTCCTTCTTTTGGCCATTATTCCAATTTTAACATTGTGGTGTAAGGATTATCTTACAGCAGGCTTGACTGCTCTTTCCCATGAGTCATCTGTTATGGTCATTACTACCATTTCATTCAACACGTTAAAACAAACTTCATTCCCTTTGCATAGCATATACAAGCCCATAGCTACAGACCCGGCAAGTAGCTGTGGCAGGTACCTGTCACTAAAGGTGCTTGTCACTAATGAGTGGACTTGCATTTATAGGAAAGAATCTCATTGGAGAAAGAAACGACCAACTCAATGAAGCAAGTGGAGTCCAGCTAGGAAAATGAGCTGGTTTTCAGAGAAAGCATGAACACCTCCAATAACACTTCCTGGTTTAATCATACACAATAAAGACAGATGAATTTGAGGTCTACTGTATCCCACATCTATATTGATTAGATGCTATATTCACATTTCTTGAAAGAAATTGAAGATTCTTAAAGATGAAGTCTACTATTATACATTTTTGTGGAATTTCTATTTTTTGACCATTTAATTGAGGGAAGTTCCTTGCCAATTGTAATGTTAAGAAAAAATTAAAGTAGGAGGAGAATTATGGATACATTTCACTGTATGTATTTATTTTATTGAATCATGTCCTGAAACATGACACCAGGCATGGGAGTGATGGGTCAGTGGTGGGGGGCAGTGTCTAGGGTAGTTCTTATTCTGTGGAAGGTTATTGGAGAGCAGCTTTGAAATGGCAGTAGCGACAGGAGGGGAGCAGATAGTGAAGCTCTGCCTCCTGTCAGATGGCATTAGAGCCTAACAGGCGTGGCCTCACAGGGGGCGGGGCTCCATTCTCAGCTCCCCTTTCCAGAGGCCCCGTCTTTCCAGGTCCATGGTCTGTGGCTCAGGGGTTGGGGGTCTCAGCCAAAAATCATACAACATAAAATATTTATTTTTCTTTTCTGTTTTTCTTCTCTGTTTTCCCTGTCCTGGGGAAACACAGGGTCTTCACACTGAACTATGTTCTTAGTTTTTATTTTTATTTTCTGAGATGGGGACTTGCTGAGTTGCAAAATTGCCCAAACAGACTAAAACATAGCAATTTAGTCCTTAACCCTACCGAAGTAAGAAAATATATTTGATTAGCAATCACTTTACCTTTATCCATGAGATCTTTAACTGACAGTGTCAGCTCAGAGAAATTAAAGGACGGGGTACCAGTTCCCTGACATCTAACTTAGCTTCTTTTCATTGGTTCCAATTTATGTCATCTATCTTATGATTTGTGAAGAAAAATCCAAAGATTGAGGGAAGGAATTATTTCTGTGAAGTCAAATTAAATGGACTTGTACTTTGAAATAATTTGAGATGTTTTAACAGTGCTATCATGTAAGAATAGAAACAAGAATGATAAAAGTAGTCTGTGGAAGAACACAGCCTTTAAAAGTGATCACCTGCAAAGAAATTAAAATGGTTTTATGCCAGAGGCAAAGGAAGGGAAAAAAATAGAAGAAAATTAAATTCTCTCTGCTGGAATGAGCTTTCTTTGAATGAAACCATGTTGTTTTCATTGAAATTGTACCATTTCAGTGTACATCATGGGGTTATTTGTAGCCATACACATTTCCTCAGTAGACAAAATATTAAAAGCAAAAAAGCCAGAGACAATTGATGCTTATTGCAAAGATAGTAACTAACAATTAGTGATATCTATATGTTGCCTTTCTTTGATTTTTTTTTTCATAGAAGATCTCACTCTGTAGTCTAGAGCTAGTCTTGAATTCACTGTGCAGCCCATGCTGCCTCCAACACAGGGCAATGCTTCTGCCTCAGCCTCCTGAGTGCAGGATTATAGACGTGTGTTTCCATGCTCACACATCTATAATCTTGCACTCAGGAGGCTGAGGCAGATGCATTGCCTCCTGCTTCCCTTCCTTGAAAGCTCATGTGAGCCCTTGAATTGTACATTCAGGAAGAGCAGATGAAATGAATTTAATGAAAAGAGCAAAAGGATATTTTAAAAATATCCCTCAGGATTCCTGCAACACTGTCCAAGATCCACAAGAGCAATGGCCGCACTTTCCTCAACACTCGTTCTTGGCAGTCTGCACCCCGCCCGCCACGTCCCCTCACACAGGCTACCGGTGGCAGCGTCTCCCTTGCCCTTATTTTCTCTTGGCCCCCAATGAAGGCAGTAGGAGTTAGCTAGAGAGGCGCTTACTGCAGAACCCCCAAGTGATGTGACCAAAAGTTGCTGGCAACACATAGCACTGTTAGGCAGAGTGTAGAATTTTAGAACTTGATCAGAGGGGAGGCCCTGCCCTTACAAGCTGTGTGGTGTGGGATGCCTTATCCATCTGCTCAAATCTCAGTGTGGTCTTCCATAGATGGGAATGAGTAAAGATGCTCAATGTGGCATTTTGTACAATTGCAAAAATGCAGTGAGTAGTTTACCTTCAGCAGTACAGGAGAAGATGGATATCTCAGTTGTGTTGCAGAGTGGAGGATCACACACTGTGTGTGTGTGTGTGTGTGTGTGTGTGTGTGTGTGTGTATTGGGTGCTCACAGTTTAGTAGGTAGAAAATGTTGCAAGATAATGTGCTTGACATCTTACAAGTTTAAAAACTACCTGTGTGTCTGAATATTCGTATAACATAGGAAATAATTGTTCATGTATTAAACCATGAACAGTTGTAATAGCAGGTGGCAGAATGTAGGGTTTTCATTTCCTGCATACATATTCATGTGTTATTTGAACTTTTGGAGATGAAATTTACAAGTAATAGTGTTAAAAAGAAAACCAAATAAAGGTTAAAGTGGTATACACCCCTAATAATGTGCTGATGATTCAAGAAATGATCAGTAGCACTTCTGGTCAAGATGGCAGCAAGTAACAGAGCTACACAGTGTCTCCTTGGGGACTCACTTAAAAAGTTGAGATAATAATTAAAAACTGCCTGTTGAACTTAACTAAGAGAAGGAGAAGTCCTACAACAATTGAAAGAAGGCCACAGGAAGGTCAGAAATCATGAAGATACATCAGAAACAGAGGAAAACAGCAGCCCAGGAAGCTGCCCCAGGCTGACTGAGGGTGGCCCTGAGTTGCTGGCATCTGCAGATGGAGGAAAGCCTGGAGCCTGGAACCTCTGACCAAAATAAGCACAGATCCAGGACAAATGGGAGTTGGCAGCAGCTGGTAGCTCCAGTCTCCAAAAACAAGCCTGTTTGTAGTGCAGACTGCAAATGCAATGCAACTTTCCCCTAGAAAAGGCCTGCTGGAGCTTAGGGAAGAAGCAGTACTCGGCAGCCATAATAGACAGTGATGTAAGGTGGAGCCATAAAAAGTAAAAAAAGAGCCCAAGACTGAATTGTTCAGAGTAAAAATAGGCTCAGAACAGCATATCAGGATTTCTGGGGTCACTCTAAAATAGTGCCTGGGAACAACCTGGCACAGAGACAGTTGCAGAGAGGAGAAAAATGCTGCTGACTCGCTGAATGACGGTGTGTAGTGGCAGCACCTCTGAGGGAAATGGAAGCTAGGACAGGCGGAATGCTTTGCTGAGGGGAACTGGGGTGGTCGTGACACTTCAGAAGCCACTAGGCTGTTAGGGCCTCCCTCCCTGCCTACTCCCAGCACAGAACTCAAAGGAAATTTAGCTCCCCCCACACCTTCATACTCATTTAAAAAATTGCTCAGTTAGGCCTTTAAAGTGAAGTCCCTCAACAACAGAAGCTTGGATAGAGGACAAGGCAACGTGACACACACAGAAATGCCTGAGACCCCAGAAACTATTGTCATGAGCTCTAAAATAGTGAAACTCATGGGAAAGAAGTCAAAAAGCCAGTCAAAACAAGATATTCTCAAAGAAATACAAGCAATGATCAATGAGCTTAAAGAGGAGCTAACTAAACAAACCGTGGTCCTAATAGATATACAGCTCACAGACCACATAGAAGTCACAAATAAAAAGTTGGCCGAAAAAGGACATGCAAGGTATGAAGGAACATTTTGATAGACAAGTGAAAATTTTGAAAAAAAAATTGCTGAAATTCAGGATATGAAAGTACGTTTGAAAGCAGAGGAAATGTACTCTAACATTGGGAGGACAGAATTTCAGACCTTGAAAACAAGGCTGAGGAAACAAATACCATAACTAGGCACTACTCTAAAATTAGAAATGAGCAAAGTAGATGGATACAACAGATGATGGATAATTCATATCTCAGAATTATGGGTGTGGGAGAAAGAGCAGAAGACACCATTGAAGGTATAAAGAATTTATTCACTGAAATCATGTGAGGAAATTTCCCAAACATGGGGAAAGAAACAAACTTTCAGGCACAAGAAGCTTGTAGAGCAGCAAATAACCTCAACCAGTAATGAGACTCACCACGCATATCACAATCAGAAACTCAGAAATACAATTTAAAGAGAGAATACTAAAAGCGGCAAGAGAAAAACCAGACACTATTCTACCAAGGCAAATCTATTTGAATTACTGCAGATTTCTCAATGCAAACTTTAAAGACTGAGAGAGCCTGGAAATTTTTCCAGCCTTAAAAGACAGCACGTGTCAACCCAGGTTGGTGTATCCAACAAAATTATCCTTGATAGGCAGTGAGAGAATGGGAAGGAGAAAGGGAGGTGATACATTTTTAAAAAATCCCCAAATGGAGGTGATAGTGGGAGTTAGAGAGAAGGGGGAGTTGTGGGAGGGTCAAAAACGGGGAGGGGAAGGAATTGTAATTTTGACATCATATATATGTTCACAAAATATTGAAGTTTAATGTAAACATATATCGTATATATTTGTATTAATCAAATGGGGAAAATATATAAGAAAGAAATAACAGTGTTGTAGTCAGAAGTAGTGAGTTCTGGCGTTCTATAGTAAGGTGAATATAGTTAGTAAAAATATATGGTATTCTTCAAAACAGAAGGAGGCTCTCGAAGGTTCTTACTACATAGAAATGTTAGCGTGATAGATAAGCCAATTGCCTAGATTGACCCAGCATGTGTTATGCACACAAAACATCACGTGTACTCATAAATATGCATAGTTTTGTGTCAATTAAAAAGTGATGCCTTTGTAAAAAAGGACAGGATGTATTTAGTGTCTGGCTCATAGTGCTCAGTAGGTGCTAACCATCACCATTATATTGTCATTAGCATACGAAGCACCTGCCTGCAAATCCCTTCCACTCCATTTCAGAAGAGACTCATTATCCTCTCATTCTTCAAAGTGAACGCCACATTTTCTAAGTCCTTGACTCCTTATATCAGTTAAAAATGAAACAGTCAGAGAAGGACTCTTCAGGCAAGAGTGTTAACCAGCCACCTGTGACAAATGGCCAGTTCTAAGGCCACAAGGAGAAATCTCAGGATTCAAGATCTCTAACTTCAGTGTCAACTGTTCGAGTTCTTTTGAATTTTTAATACTGATTTTGATTGTTTCTCTTCTGTTGGTAATTTTCAAAGTACTTTGAGCACATCCGATAGTGCTTTTTTCATTTCAGTTGTTCAAAAGACTCAATAGCTTGGCATTATAACAAGATAAAGCAAATACACAATGTTCATACATGCAGGTACACACACACACACACACACACACACACACACACACACACACACAGAGAGAGAGTCATCAACTCTTACACATCCAAACTGGTGTACCTTCCAGGCATTACACTTTCTGCAGCAAAGAGAATCCAACATGTAGAACATGCAGAGACACCAGGGAAGGCTGCAGTGTGGCGAAGCTCTGATTGTCCTTGAGCCCAGGCCAAAGCACCATCTGAGGGCTGGATTATAAGCCCCTGGTAGATATTTTATGGCTTAACCTCCATTTTTGGCTAACAATCCCTGTCTGATCTGAAATGACAACATACCCCATTGGCATTGTTCAAAGGCCAATTCAAAGACTTTTCAAACTTGAGAGGTTATGTGAGCACTCTGGAGAATCTGCAAAAATCTTTTTCTACTTACTTTTTCTGGAATCATCATTATAATTAATTTTTACTGACAAAAATAAAAAGTTAGCTTTTTAGTTTATAATCGAATCACCATCATTATTGTTTTACTAAATGTATACTAGACAGCTTGATCACTGACTTCATTACCAGACTCAGAATTACTCTCCGTGCTTCACTAAAATTATTTGGCATGTTTTCACAAAATCTTTAGGATAACAAATTTAAAAAAAGTTTTAAAAATAAGTGATTGTGATAGAATGAGAGCCCATTATGAATACAACTTCAGAAAAAATGCCCTCCACTGAGCATTAATAGAAATCACAATTTTTAAAAGTTAAGAAATATTATACTGCAGATAACATTTACATGCTAAGAAATAGCAAAATAAGTGCCTATAGTTGGCCTTTTGCTAGTAATTCTCTGTGACCTTGTTTTCTAAGACACAAAAGAGTTGTGTATAGATTTAAAAGGTTTTATGAGACCCCAAATAGTGCATCTATTTGTAAAATATTTTCACAAAATGTGAATTGTTGACACATTGTAATGCTTTAAGCTTTGTGTGGTGTATAAAGTTTGGAAATACTGGGTATTACACATTCCTCTTGGAGAATTGCTAGCATCCTCAAAGGCTCTGAGAAACACTTCAGTGAAGAAAATTGATGTCTGTTGTGCTAATATTTTATGGATTTACTTAGCAAAGTATTCTTTAATTCAAGGAAATCAATTGGCTGTTCCCAAAGGTTGCTATTTTTATAACACTCTAGAAAATAGTGGAACAAAATCTCTAATTAAAAACTATGTTCCAATAGCTGTGAATACAAACCTAGGCAAACATTTTATACATCCCTCTGTGGTACTCTTGGCCCATATTTCAAGAAGCTTTCACTAACTGGAACGAGTTTCCAAAGGGGCTGATTCCTTTCCTACATTTTTAACCCCAGTGTACTCTCAGGCAATGAAATCAGAAAAACTTAAATTGAGAGACATTCTATCCCATCAGTACTGTTTGAAACTTTTGAAAATCATGAAAAATAAGGACAGACTGAGAAACTGTCTCAGACCTAAGGACACTAGGGAGATAGGATGACTGAAATGTTGGATTGCCTTGCAAATGGCAACTGTAACGGAAGGGACAACAGTGGAAGAGCTATAGAAATTCAAATAAAGCTTGGAATTTAACTAACAGTATTGCACCAACGCTGGTTTCTTAGTTTTAACAAATGGCTATGCAAGATGTTAAAATAAAGGAAAGAGGATGTGTGCATATTGAAACTCTTTTCTGTACATCTTTGAAACTTTTCTGCAAATCTAAAGTTATTCTCAAAAAATTATGATAATAGTATTTGCAAGCTAATGTAGTTCAGTGACAGGGAAATTTCCTAGCGTGCATAAGACCCTGGGTTTTATTTCTGGCATTGAAAAAAAAAGTTCATTGCATCTGCCATTGTTGAGTATGTCTACCAGGTCATAAAAAAAGTAACCTCAAGATTGGAGTACGAGTCTGGATCCAAACTGTCAACTTTGAATCTAGTTCTCCCACCTGCTGACTCCATGGTCTTGTGTCGTGTCTGAAGTTACTAATCTTCAAAATGAGAAAATAACATTTGTGATTCGACTGGTTACCAAAGGATCAAAGTCCATGCAGTGCATAAAACAGTGCTTGTCCTTGGCTAAGCACTAGATTAGCTGCTATTGTTGTGGGCCAGTACTGATGAATAGGAACTGAACAACCGTAAGAACTGTAGTTGCCAGTGAACGTAAAGTAAATGAGTGATTTTATATTTGTGAATCAATGACTTAAATTAGTAATAGTCGACTATGGGAGCAATGGGAAGTTAAAATCCCTCTTCTTCATTAGGTAGATCCGACTGGGAATGCTGGACACGCGTAAGGGGTTAAACTTTATTGTGGTTCGCATCTGGCGGGTCTCTCAAAAGTCTATGCATTCTGTGTACTGTTGGGAGATGAGACCTGGTTGCAAGGGACAGATGCTTAGAGCCTGTTCTGGAAGGTGGCTCCGCCCTTCCTCTGAGACTTGGCTCTCTGTTCTACCATGCTGTGGAGTTCTTTGGCTCCAGCACAAGGCTCTACCATTTCCCCAGCTGCCCACAACTCTGACCTTCTAAAACTGTGAGTTAAAGAAAAAAAATCTTTCCTACCTAAAGTTGTGGATGTTGGTTATTCTGTCCTAGCAATGAGAAGGTCACTAAGCTAACTTCACATTGGATATTAACAAGTAAGTCTTCAGACAAGATAAACAGGATTCCACAAACTGCCACACGAAGAGACATTTGGAAGACTTGACAATACTTAACTGTGAAGTAGAAAACTTAGGGAAGCACTTTTTTGAAAGTGTGAAATATTTTCACATTAAAAGAATTTGTATATATGTAACAACTTCAGAGCTAAATTAGAAAAGAAATTGACAGCTTACTTATACAAAGCTTTACTAATACTTTATACACTCAGCTGGTCTTGCATATAAAGATAATAAAAGAATATTAATAGAACTGTTCCTCAAGGATCTTATATTCTACTATAACAAATTCACACTTTTTGTTTTTTATAATATTGGGAATTGAATTCAGGCCCTTCAAACTGAGCTATAGTCTCAACCCTTTATTTTATTTTTTTATTTTGAGATAGGATTTTTCCAAGCTTCTAAGTTGCCCAGGCTGGGTTTGAACTCGTGATCCTTCTGCCTCAAGCTTCCAGAGTGCAGAGGTTACAGGTCCATGTCACTGGATCCAGCAACTCACACTTCTCATAATCTGTAATACGTATTCTTTATATTTGTTTAATTTCATTACTCATTAATATACAAAGAAGTCTTGACCAGGAAGTGGGGCATAGTGGTGCCCACCTCCAATCCCAGTATTCTGGGAAGCTGAGGTAGGATGTTTGCAACTTCATAGTCAGATATATGAAAGAAAAATTTAAAAACAATTGTCCCTTTGTTAACAATAAAAAGTTTCTTTTAAACAAAATACAAGGCTCGAGATTAGCTCCATGGAAAAACAATTGCCTACCATGAATAAGACCCTGGGTTTGATCCCCAGTACTGGAAAAAAATTAACCTGATAGAGATTTGTTAATCAAACCTATTTTCTTACATGAGCAGAAGTATGGATTAAGTTGCTTAATGTTTTAGACTGTTTTGTGCTGATATAGAAGAATACCAGAGTCTGGGTATTTTGTAAAGAAACAGAAACTCATTGGCTCACAGTTTTTGGAGGCTGAGAAAAATCAGTCACTACGAAATGCAAGTATCAGGTGAGGGGTCTTCTTGCGGTGTTATTAGGTGACAAAGGTAGATGTAAGAAGAGGTGATAGAGTGCAAGAGGGGCCACTGTGGTCCTTCCGTATTAGATGGGGTCCTCATGGCCTAATCACTTCTGCTCTCACCTTGGAGTATTGTTGCAATGGCAATTAAATTTCAACATGAGTGTTGGGGGAAGGCAAACATTCAAGTCATGGCGCTTAGATCTTTCAGAATTTGCTATCCTAAAAAGTGATAGATCTTCCTGCGCCTCTCAGCATTTTCCAAGTACTTCTGTTGATACATAAATATAGCATTTTTGATAATTTTATAATTGATAATCTAATTCCATAATTTTGTTTTTAAAATAACATAATTTTATCTTTTAAATATTAGTCATCCTAGAATTATTCTTCATGTCTCTATGTTCAGCTATATGTATACAATCACTTCATTACTGTATATCTATATTTGTTTAATTTTGTTACTTATTAATATATAAAGAAATCTTGACAGGGAAGTGGGCATAGTGGAGCACACCTGTAATCTGATCATTTGCATATCAGCCAATACACATCTATGCCTACAGGGTATCTTTTTCTAAAGTACTTTGGCTAGATATCTCTTATACATGTTGTCTTTGTTACTTTTTCATTTCTGTGACTCAGTATATGACATCTACAAGTTAAGGGGAGGAAAGGTCTATTTTAGCTCATAGTTTCAGAAGATCATAGTCCACTCAGAGGTAGCTGGCAACAACGGAAGTACATGGCAGAGGCAGAGGTGGAGGCAGCTCCTCACGACATTGCTAACAGGAGGCCAAGTCCAATCTCCTCCCAGAGGAAGGTAACAGCATATATATATACGGCCAGGACCTGTCCCAGTGATCCTCCCCTTCTAGGTCCAGCCTCAGCGTTTCATCCCTTCAAGGTGTAGAAGGTGTAGCAATCCCCCATTTCACACCCGTAATCCAATCTACATGCCTGTAATCCACCCCTCCAGACCAGGCTCTGATCTCCCAACTGCACATGGTTCCATAGACAATTCATAACATCCCACTACATGAGATTTTGGGGGACATTCTGGGTCCAAACCACAATAAATGTCAACAATTTTTTGAGAAGATAATATTTCCTTTGGTAGAAAAAAGAACCTCTGAGATCTACTTTATATTATAGTGACTAAAGTTAATAGTAATGTCAGACATAGTTGAAAATTGCTAAGAGAGTAAATTTAAATATTCTCATATATGAGTAAGTATTTAAAGGTGATGGATGTGTTAATTAGCTTGATTTAACCATCTCTCCAAGTATGCATGTCAAAATATATGTTGCACCCTATAATTGGATACAATAACAAAGAATTATTGCTTTAGGTGATTTTAAAAGAACTAAAATGTCATGGTCAGTTGTAGGATAAAATGTATTTTAAAGAGTAGATTGATTCCTTCAGTTGTTGGAAACATGCAAATGGACAAGCAAGCCACAAGATTCTTTTGCAATGAATACCATGGAACTGTGAAAGAGTTAATCCCATTTAACCCATATCTCATAGGGTTATTTCAGCAAGATTTAAATTCTCTGATGCCTTTTTTTTTTTGTCACCTGTGGCTTCTAGAAGAAGAGTGTGTTTTCTCTGCAGCTCATTTCCATGAAGATGAAACATGAATTGGGAGATCCTGCTCGCTCCCTTGGGATTGCTCCCCCGGTCCACGTAATAGGGTGTAATGAGACTCAGCCATGCCTGACTTCAGGAAACAGCAACAGCAATTTGAGTGCAATCCCCTGACAGTGGAGCGATTTCAAGTGTAACAGAAGCGAGAGGAAAAGCCATTTGGGGGACAGCCAGCTCACCTGCAGAATGACAGAAAGAAGAGATTCAGATTCGATTTGGCTCCACTGAGATTGGCTATGGTTTCCCACGAGCAGTTCCCACGTCACAGGAACCCATCAGCCCCCGGAAATTCCGTGCCGCCCTGTTGGATCTGCTTAGCTCCAGGTGGGACTCCCACTTCCAGACACTCTTAACTTCTGCTTGAATCAGCACAGTGCTTAACATTACTCCAAAACAATGGTGCAGTATATGGGCAGATTCAACTCACAAAACCAAATCTAGCGTGTTTCTTAGCTTTCAGCCCTGGGGTCAGGCCATACTTTCTGAGACACCATAGAGTTGCTTTTGTTTTTGGATAGAACTTTTCAAAGGAGCTGTGGGGACTTCTTACCACGACTGCACAAGTACCAGGCAGACCCTGCTCACAAGACAAAGTTAATGGAAGCAAAATCACCACTTAATTGTTGTTTGGGGACATTAAATATAATGTGGCGAAGACATATACTTTCTAGGCTCTATAAAAGCAACACAGTCAAACATTTGCATTTCACCTGTATTTGGGTATGCATTTTGGTTAAAGTTGACCTATCTAGCTAAACGCAATCTGGTTGCCTCATTTCCCTCATAGCAGCTTTCCCAGAGGGCAGTATTACTTCCCAGGGGGTTTTAGACTCATGCCTTGTCTTTTATTACCCATTCCCACTTCCATAGGTACTCCCCCCAGTTCCCATCCTAGCCCATCGATTACATATCCAATCAGATTTCACATCATGACTTAATCTCAGACGTGGAAGTTTAGTATCCAACTCCACCAAAGTGAGACTGGTTTTAATTTACCCTTCATCTCACTCGTCTCACACACCAATCACAGAAAAGAAGCCGGAACCTTTTCTGTCCTGCACAGGATGTATTCTGGCTTTATGTTAACACTAAAGCTTTTCTGAGTCTAGAGGAGATAAAAGGATAGCGTCCTGTGGACTGTTCATGCGGATAGCTCCACATTAATATTTAAGGGTTTTGTGCATGTACTACCAGCAGATAGAAACCAAATATCTCATGTTATGATTTATCATTATTACAGATGTACATGGATTAGCTCGCTGAGTGCCAGGAATTGGCTACTATCACCTCTTCTCATCTCCATTTTCATGTAGTAAGGGTTATTAGTAACCTAAACAAATAAAAAAATTTAATTAAATGGTAGTTGACAGATTTCTGGAGACTAAGATTTGTGGCGTTTGGAAGCTGAGAAAGCCCCAGGACTCAGCTTGTAAGTAGAAAACCGTGATTCAAACCTCTAGGCTCCAAGCCTTGTGCTCTTTTCCACTTTTGTGACTGTGAAAAGCCTAGGGTTTTATTTTTGTCTAGCAATAAATGCGTGTTTCCAGAGATTATGAAGAAATCTCCTTCAGTTTGCTCAGTAACTGCAGGCTAACACCCCACTAAGCAAAGGATGCCCGGTGAGAACTAGGTCTGAGTCAAAAACTTCATTTCTGGGGCTGGAGGAATGGCTCAGCGGTTAAAGCGCTTGAGCAAGCGCTAAACCAAGCACTAAGTACCGAGTTCGATACCCCAGCACCACATAAACTGGGTGTGGTGAAGCACGCCTGTAATCCCAGCACTCAGGAGGCTGAGACAGGAGGATTGCCTTGAGTTCAAGGCCAGCCTGGGCTCTGAAGTGAATTTAGGACCAGCCTGGACCACAGAGCGAGACCCTGTCTCAAAAAAAGAGAACTTCATTTCTCACACCGTGATCTCAAAGAAGGAACGTGATTCTATACTCATACAGACTTCTGTATGGTGCGCTCAGGTGCCCTGTGTGGATGAGGTCCAGGTGGGTGTGGCACGGCCTGCTTCATAGTTGAGTGAGCGCCTGTCAGTATCTGAAAGCTGCCCCGGATCACAGTTAGTAAAAGGAAGAGCCAAAGTCTGTACACATGTCTGTCTACCTGTACTTCTATAGTTCTTTCTGACTTTACCACCTGCCGTGATAACCACGAATGACCACGATAACATAACCAGTCATTTATAATCAAGTACAACCAAAAATTAAAAATCAAATCACATGAGATCGCACATTTGTTCACATCTCTATTCACTCACTTTCGAAAATCACTTGGGCATGCTGAAAAGAATTCAATGTCCATATTGGTAAATAATTTTCAAATTTTAATTGTGATTCTTTACATTTCTGTGCATAGGAGGGGTCCATTTTAGATCCCGTAGACAGTCCTCACAGACTATAATTGGGGTTTAAAAAAATCTTATTCTGCATTTTAAAATGTAAACTGAGGGGAAGCAGCAGGTCTGTTGGGAATTACTGAGCCGCAGGAGGCCAGTGTTCCCAAGGTCTATTATTGCTTATCATTAATTCATGTTTCCACCATGGAAGGAACATTCTAGTCAGGTTGGCTGAACACAATGTGTTATTAATTCTTTTGCTCTTTCCATGGTTTGGTTCTTCTCTGAAATGATAGCTTAGGTCAGACGCAGGAAAGTCACCGTCTGGAAAGAGAAGAATGTTTTTGTTTATTCTAACTTAGATAGTCTGAAGTCTGTCATATCTGAGGCATTAAAATATTATGTGCTTGACCAACCAAGAATGAGAAGTGTTCAGCTACCCAGGAAATCTGCATGGAAAATCCTCCTCCCTGTGGCTTTTATGAGCACACACAGCATAGTCAATGGAACCATAATTTTATGTGGTATTTGTTTTATGTAATCAAATGAATAGCACTTAATCAAGAGAGTGCTAATGTCTTAGGAAGGCTATCAGCAAAGCAGAAGACTGTGTGGAGAAAATCCACCTATATGTATGTTATAATGCAATAATGTATGTGAAATTTCAGTAATGGCTTTCTCTTTTGGGAAATGGTTTATTTTGAGGGAAGTTAGACATACTAGGTTTAGAAACTTGCCCAAAATTAAGCAGCTCTAAAGATGGCAGGGGTGGGATTTGAATCCAGGCAGCCTGCCCCTAGGGTTGTGCTTATCACTGACATGATACTGCCCCTCCATGAGGAATCTGGAAACATTCATTTAGAGCTGTATTTTGGTTAATCTAAGTCACCTCCTGTTGGAAGTGTACATACTTTATTTTCTGAAGCACTAAGAAAGAAAAAAAGCCACCAATTACAATGATAAGATGCTGCTGATTATAATTCGCATCTTAAATTCAGAGACTAAGTTAAAATGTGAAGAAATCGATTTTAGGAATACTCATATGTGAGGAAATCTGGTCATCAAATACTGTTTTGCAGTGTCAACTGAGGGACCTGATGCTATCGCATCGGTCTCTATCCAAGATTGTTACTTGTTCTTTCATTTTTTGTTTGTTTTGCAGCTTTCCTGGCTAGATATAATGCATGACAGGAAGAGCACTTTGTGAGTCGAGATGCTTTTTGCATATCTCTAATTAATTCCTTGAATAAATTCCTGCTTATGTAATTATTGCCAAAGGTGTAAATATTTTCATTATTCTCACACTGTGAATATTTGAGGGGAGATTTTACAAATTCTCATTTTCACTCTCAATCAACATACACTAATTTTATCTTATTCTTAGGTTGAGTGTCATCATTTTATTTCATTTTTCCACTGTTCTGATCAACTTGTGATCACGCCAAATGCATTAAGATGCAAGGATTCTAAGCTTATGTTGAAATCCAATGATAAAAATGACCTAGATAAATACTTGAAAAAAATCTAGGCTATATTTATTAGCAAAAAAAAATATATTAATTTAAACTCTGGCCCCTCTGTTTCATACTTTGTCACACCTCACCATGTCTTACTCTCCTAACTCTCCTGTTGGCTCTTCCTCACACCTCATTGCTATTCTAAGCTAGCATATTAAAGTTCTGGCATTTCCCTCTCTCTTTTTTAATAGTTTGTGTTTCTGGAATTTCCGTTCTTCGGTTCTCTACATAGCTTCCACTTCTTTCATGGAATTCCCTGTCTCTTCCCTCCGTAAGTACTTTAGTCCTTTTGGGGGTACTTTAAGAGAACAGTGGCAATGTGGCTTTTATTGTAATAATTTAAACATTCCATTTTTATTCAGGCTGCACCTAGGATTTTGTCTGTTTTGCAGTTGCTCCCCATGAAAGGCCTAATGCCATCACCTGGGGACGTGTGTTTTACACCGTCTAGATCTCTATTTTGAAAATATACATTTGGTCTCACATCTCGGGATCATTCTCTCTCTCTGAGGCGTTATTAACTTACTAAAGGCTCTTTAAATTTCTGTGGTGTACAGTGATTTTTCTCTTGTTTTTATATATGAGGAACTTTAGGGACAGAGGGATGAAGAAACTTGCCTGGTGTCACAAAGCTAGAAAACGAACACTTGTAGGCCATGTTTATAACTAAGAAAAAAGTGTACATCTAATGTGGTTTTCTTCCATGATGCCTTTTGCTGAATGAAAAATTCAGTTTTTATCCTTTTTGAGAGCTTTTGGATAAGTTGGTAGCTGATATGTACCTCTTCCTATTTATTATGGAAGCTTTAAATCATATCATTATCCAATTCAAGGTTATTTGGGTGTCATAGAACCAATTCTAACTTTAGGTTAGAAACCATTTGGGGGAATTATAATTCTTTTATTGAAATATGTAGTCTAGGAAGGCACTTTGCTCTTTTCCCCCCAGTACTGATTTTCTTGCTTAGAAGAGTACATGGAGAGAAATGTGTGCTTAATAAATATTTGCTGGAAAAATGAATAAATGCAATTTTATTATTTTGTGTAATTTTATTGAGAATTAGACTTAAAACCTAATTATGCTAATGCCACAATTTATAAAGGACAACTTTTCTGTATTCTGTAGTTTTCATTTGCTATAAAATCTTTTAAAAGACTATTTTTATATTTTAACTTTTGTATTACAAAATGCTCTGATGTTTGAAAATGTTAATAATGAAGATCATTTTAAAGATACCCTGAGGTTGCTGGACTATTTGAGGCTTTATATTGATTTTACCTAAATAATAACAACACACATACAGAGACTTATGCATTTGGATTTACATACTTACAAAATACCTTTTTGTCAGCTGAGGGCAGAGCTGATATTAGAATACTTTCCTGTCATGTTTGATATCCTGGGTTTGGTCTCCAGCACCACAATGACACAAAATACTCTCTTCCTTTGCCAAAGTCATCTTTTTGACAGCTCTGAAGTGCAAAGATGGAAGGTACTGTGCTAATATTATATATTATTTACAGTTTTGATCAGAAAACTACTGCATGTAATTTTTTATTCTATAGGCTGCATCTTTCCCACACAGTTTCTGTATAATATCCTTGTTCCATGGAGCTCCTACTAAGACTTCCTTATGAAAATTTATTTTCAAAACATGAAATTTCAAAAGCTTCATTCTCCAGGGATTTAAAGTAGCTGGTGCATATTCCACATTGTCACAGAGAGGAGAGCTCTGACATATGTTCACACATGACTTCTTGTTCTTAGCAAGGTGGCCAGTCGGGCCTGAGCCAGATACGGGAGAATGTTAAGTAATACAATGGGACTGCTAAAGTATTTATCTCTGAAAAAGTGGGGAATTCTTTGCAAAAATATGAATTCAGAGTAGTTCTTTGATTCTGGACAGTCTTTAGTTGTGGAAGCTGTTATCTTAGTTTTGCTGGGACTTTTTGCCTTGATGGGGGGAATATTCTTTTGTTCAGTAATTGGGAAGAAACTGTATGGGTTAGTAATGGCCAAAGAATGAGCAGGAGTCACTTAGCCAAAAAATAAAGGGCATAAACCAAGAGCTACTTCTGCTTAACAGTAGATGCAACTACCCAGAATATTTGTATAGAACTTTTCTCACTCAGGATGTTTTTGAAAAAAAGAAACAAGTTGTAGAAAATTGTATACACATTTGTAATTTTTTTTTTTTGCACAAATAAGAAGGAATAATCTTTAAAGAAAACTCATACATAAAAATGGCCTTTTTGAAATAAAGTGGATAGTGTATAGACAAAATCATATCAACTGTTAGCAGCAACAATTGTTTATCTTCCTGATGACACACATCTGTTGTCCGTTTTCTTACAAGGAAGCTCATGGACAGCGTTCTAGTCTCGCCTTTTCGTACCTTGCATGCATCTTGCAGGAGCTGTGTAAAGATGGCAAGTAAGAAAATATCAAAACCCATTTGTTGATTCTTGCTGAAATGTTTTTGTGCAGTTGGTGATCTGTTCATAAAATCCTTTCCTGTCCCTATGTCTTCTAGGGTTTTACCTATTTTTGTCTTCCAGTAAGTTCAGTGTTTCTGTTTTGATGTCCAGTTCTTTGATCCATTTTGATCTGATTTTAGTGTGCGGAGACAGGTACGGGTCTAGTTTCATTCTCCTGCGCGTGGAGATCCAGCTTTCCCAGCACCATTTGTTGAAGATGCTGTCTTTTCTCCAATGGATTGTTTTGGCCCCCTTGTCAAAGATCAGTTGACTAAGCGTGTTTGGGTTTGTTTAAGTATCCTTGATTCTGTTCCACTGGTCCTCTTGTCTGTTCTTACACCAGCACCATGTAGATTTCATCACTGTTGCTTTGTAGTACTTTTTTTGTGATTCCTCCAGCTTTGCCCTTGTTACTCAGAATTGCTTTAGAGATTCTGGGTCTTTTCTTGTTCCATATAAATTTTAGGTTGTTTTTTCTAGTTCTATGAAGAATATAGTTGGCATTCTGCTTGGTATTGCATTGAATCTGAAAATTCTATCTTTCAAATGAGCTAGTACACAGCACAACTAACAATAGTTAAGGTGTTAAAGATGCCGAAATACCCATCCACAGACCAGTGGATATAAAAATTGGGGTACATGTACACAACGAAGTACTATTCTTTCATAAAGTCAGACAGACTTTAGGCTCCAATTCTTATAATTTCCTTCTTTCTACTGCCTTGGATTTGGTTTATTATTGTTTCTCTAGGACTTTGAGTTCATCATTAGACTGTTCATTTGAGATATTTTCCCATATGCATTTATAGGTATAAATTTCCTTCACAGTATTACTTTTATTGTGTCCCATAGATTCTGGACCTTGAGTGTTCCCCAAAGCCCCGTGCATTTAGAACTGTGCGTTGTTGGCAGGTGGGGCCTGGCTGGAAGGTGCAGGTGTTTAAGGTTTGACCTGAAGAGATGGTTAAGTTGTTGAGACTGCGGATTGGCTAGGGCAGAGATCTCAGGTGTTTGTTATTGACTTGTGGGCCAGGCAGCGAGGGAGTGGCAACTAGCAGCTTCAAGTACTTAAAGGAAGAAAGAAAAATGTCGTGGCAGCTTCTTCCCGCGAGAGCTCGTGGGCTTGCTCCTGCCTCGCTTGTCTCCTGTCTGCAGTGGTGTGAGCCGCTCTCCAGCCTCTGCCCTGTGACTTCTCTGCTGCCCCATGAAAGGCTAGTGCGTGTGAAAACTTCTGAAACTGTGAGCTAAATGAATCTTTCCTCCCTTATATTGTGGATGTTGGGTATTTTGTCACAGCAGCAAGAGAAGGAACTAAGACAGATATGTTTTCATTATCATTCGACTTTAGGAAGTTCTTTATTTCTCTTGTGGTTTCTCCTGTGATCCTTCACTTGCTCAATGTTATTTAATCTCCATATACGTGTACAGTTTCTTTTGTTGTTGATATCTAGTTTCATTCTATCATGATTTGAAAACACACAGAGAACAATTTCAAATTCCTTGTATTTATTTAAGCATGCCTTATGTTCAAGGATATGGTTTATTTTGGAAAAAGTTCCATGAACTGCTGAGAAAAAGGTGTGCTCTGTTGATACTAGACAGAATATTCTGTAGATATCTGTTAAGAACATTTGTTCTATGTTGTGATTTAGCTCTGACGGTTCTTTGTTGATTTTTTTTTAAAGCTGGTTGACCTGTCCATTTGTGAGAATGGGGTATTGAAATCCCCTAGGGTGATTATACTGGGACCTATTTAGCTCCTCATGTCTAGTAGTTTCTGTTTGAAGTAATCAGGTGTGCCCACATTGGGTTTATATATGTTTGTAGGTGATTAGGGGCCTGTAGTAGGTGTAGCAGATTACTTGGTGTGTGAACTGGAAGCCACTGATCACTTGGGCTTAAGCCAGAAGGGGTGTAACACTGAGGCTTGGCCTGGAAGGGGTAGATCACTGGGACATGACCTGGAAAGATACATGCTAGTTTCCCTTTTGTCTCTGACTTGGCTTTCTGTCTGCCATCCCGTGAGCAGCTGTTCGCCAGACCCTTCCTGTCATGTGCTTCTGCTACTGCTGGCTTCCTACGAACGGCTTGTGTGAGACCTTCTGAAACTGTGGGGTAAAGTAAACCTTTCCTTAATTTGTGGATGTTGTGTATTTTGTCATTGCAATGAGAAAGTAACTAAGACATTAATTTAGTTTGCTTTTTGTGCCTAATTATGTATTGGCAATTATTTAAGTACACAGGTGAACTTTGTTATATATTTTTTAAACTGCCACATTTACTGATTAGTGGACAGTTTTGTGGATTTGTGTTTTCTTCTCTTTTATTTGTAATGTTGCAAAGACTATTTTGCACTTGTAGCAGTTGTCTTAGTTACTTTTTGTCACTCTGACTCAATACCCAACATGCGCAACTTTAAGGAGGAAAGATTTATTTTGGCTTATAGTTTCAGAAAGTCACAGTCTATTCATGGGTGTGCGGCTAAAAAATGGTAGACTCATATGGTGGAGCTGGAGCCAAAGTCGGAGCTCCAGAGACAGATCCTCACAGCAGCATGGCAGAACTGATACCAGTCTGGGAGGAAGGGTCGAACCAGCCAATCCAGGTCAACCCCCAAGCATCGGCCCCTTCCATTCAGACCCCACCTCCCAATACTACACAGAACCGTAGATACAGAAGACTTTTGGCAGACACTCCGGAGCCAAACTGCAATATCAGTAGGATAACAGTATCAGTAGCTTTAGGATAAAATTGTAGGGAAGGAGTTGATGTATCGCATTATGCACACGCTTAAATTTTGAGAGCTACTACTAACTTTTCAAACATGCAAATGTTACCAAGCACTTGCCTCAATAAGGTATGGGAATTTGTGTACTGTTACACATACAGTGAGATTTTAGAGTTTTTAATCTTTAATTGTAGTTCAAACTGAAACAAACTAATGATAAAAAACAAAAGCACTAAAAAGTATAGAACATATACATCTATATTAAGTGAAAGCTCCTAAGTCTTTCAGGCCTCTCATTTGGAGCCTGCAGATATCTTCAATTTTTTCAATGTATATAAGCATCATGTGTATATAAATATCATTCTTTTATTTAAAAGTCTAATAATAGCATAGTAAGAATAGTTTGCACTTTACCTTTAACATTTGGCAGTAGAAGATGGATATCTTTCCAATCAATAAACATAATATTGCTTTTTTAATGGTCACACAATAAGATCTATTCTATAGTTTATTTAACCTGTTTTGTATTGATGGAGGTATAAAATGTTGTAAAGATTTTTTTATTCCAAACACTGTTAAAATGAATGGCTTCGTAGTGCATCTTTAGTTGACCTGTTATTGTCTCATGCGAATTTACAACAGAACAATGAAATCAAAAGGCATGCATTTAAACATTCGATAGTTTCTTCCAAGTTACTATCTGCAAAGGTTGAATTCTATTCTTTACATTAGATATCTTCCTTTTCTACATGCCGTAGTATTATTCTTTCCCATTACGTGCTTTGTTTGCAGAGTAAGTATTTGTTCAACTGATGTGGAGTGATGTACGCTCTAAAGGGATGCGACACCGGAAAGAGAAACAACCTTTTCTCTGTCTTTGGGGATTCTCTACAATTCTGAGACTTGCACAAAAGGCCCCGTGTAGCAAACTCGATGTATATCAGATCTCTGGAGAGGACTGCATTACAATTGACTGCATAGCATTTCCGAATTGAAGTTAACAGAGGACTTTGTTACTTTAAAAATTTTGTGCTCATAGGTTATCCTCCTACTGAAATTGTTTCCCATCTGTATCCTCAACTTCCTCATTGTGACTCAGAGTTGCTATTATAACAAACGAGTTGTCATGAATATTGCATTATTGTCATCATCCTTAAGCAATTTAATGCTGCCTAAGCTCAGGAGACAGAACTATTTACATATACTTCCAATCTGTTTTAAAAGAATATATATATGGTGAACCAACAGCTCATTTATTCAGGGTCTTCCTAAGAAAGTTGGGCAAACATAATGCAGTAGTTTGCTTAGTGATTGCAAGTATTCAATAATATAAACCGTGAAAAAGATTACTGTCTGCACACATTTAAATGTTGACAGGCGTGCAGTGCAGCAAGGTTGTGGTTATATAGTTTTCCTAGAGGTGACAGACTCTTGAATGTCTGTGCCTGATCTGTTTTACTTGTCAAATGGCTCCCTTTCATTTATTTTGCAAATTACTTCCATCATTTTATAGGAAAAAGCCATCTAAAGCGTTGACTTTTTTAGCTTGTAGATGTGTAGGTACTGCTCATTAACAGGGAAGTGGATTATTTCAATCTAAGTCTGAAGACTGGTAAGCAACTATAAAATATAATCACCTTGTTATGCAATCAATTAGACAACAATAGACGAGAACCCACAAGGAGGACCTGCCTGGGACTCAGCTCGGTAAGTGAAATCTGACAGAAACTAAAGTTCTGAGAAGGGTGGGAGTGAAGTCTAAGTCTTGGCTTCTTGTTTGTTGCTGTGACAGAATATCCAACATCCACAGATTACAGGAGGAAAGATGTATTTCAGCTCACAGTTTCAGAAGGTCTCACCCAGTTCATGCACGGGGCAGCAGGCAACAGCAAAGATGCAGGGCAGAGGCTGGAATTTATTGATTTTTCTGAACGGCAACTCCATCAGAAGCTATGGAGGGGACTGCAACTCTAGGTGCCAAAATAGGGTGGGTGGAACGAGTGGGCCTCTGTCAGGAGCCCAGAGGCTACAAGGATGGCAGAGGCAGAGTCAGTTTGGAACACATACCGCATTTTCTTTATCCACTGGTCTATTGACGGATATCTTGCCATCTTCTATGCCTTAGGTATTGTTAGCTGTGTTGCTGTAAATGAGAGTGCACATGTGTCTCTGTTACCTGGTGCTTGTGACTCTTTTGGAAAGATCCCCAGGAGAGGAGTCCCTAGGTCAAATGGCAATCTATTTTTTCTTTTTCTTTTTGGAGAAATCTCAATACTGCTTTCCATAGTGGTCGAACCAGTTTATATTCCCAACAGCAATGGGAACAGGGTTTCTTTTTCCCCTCATCCTCACCAACATCTTTTGCTTTTGATAGAAGCCATTGTCACTGGGGTGAAATAATGTCTCGGTGTTGTTTTGATCTGCATTTCTCCAATGGCTAAGGATGTTAAAGGTATTTTCATGTATTTGTGCTTCATCTGATACCTGCCTCTTCATTTCCATTGCCCATTTTTAAATCTGGTTATCTGTTTTCTTATTACTGAGTTGTTTTAGTTTCATAGTTTTAGTGCCAGGATGCAGGAATGCTCAAGGGAGAGGGGATAATCTTTTTGATAAATGATATTGGGGAAAACTATTCACTTGTAGAGGAACCAAATGGGAGACTCATATCAAATACAAAAGACCGATCCAAAATGGGTTATACATGACCTGAAAATATAAAATTACTAGAAGTAAACAGGAGCAAAGCTTTAAGGTGTTGGGCTGGATAAAGAATTTTGGAATAGGATTAAAAAACACAAGCAAAAAAACCCCCCTAGACTAATGATGTAACCTCAAATTAAAAAGCTTCTGCACAGCAAAGGAAACAAAAACAGAAACAAAACCAAAATAAATATGAAGAGAATGCCGACAGCAGGGGAGAGTATATTTGCGAACTCTCCCCTTGACAAGGCAGTAGTATCTGAAAAAAAATGTGTAAGGAGATAAAATTTTAAATCATAATCAAACAGAACTTTATTGGATTAGCCTGAACATATGACAATGGACAGAATAAGTCTTCTGATGTAGATATAGGGTAGGAGTGGTTGGAGGAATATATGGAATTTAAAAACAGTGTGTTTCCAGAAGCATCGTTTTAAGCAGTACAGAAAGTTGAAAGTAGCGCATAAGTTGAAGGAGCTCGGATACGATGCTCCCTGCGCTATGCCACACGTCACAATGTTCACTTTCTTGTTGTTCTAGTACCCTTGCGACTGACTGCACGTTGGCTGCCTTCAAGACACAGCAGTGCGGGCTGGGACGCAGCATTCATGTTTAATATCTGTGGTCTCAAGGCAGTCTGGGCCTCATGAAATGGGGAGTAAAAATTACTGTCTGAAAGAACAAACGAGAGTCTGGTGTGCTACACTCACTTTTGCATTTTTTATTCAAAAATAATGTTTATCATGTGACTGCTTTGTGCCTGATCCTTTTTAGGTGTCATGAGAAAACAAAAAACAAAAATCTGGTTTATGCACGAGTGGAGAGAAATAATAATCATTGATTTATATCCTGTGTGGTTTATATCCTATGACAGAGACACGCAGGATGGGGGATGTGACTGGGAGGGGAGGCAGTATCCCAGCACAGAGCGGAAGTAGACAGTGGGTGGAGCCAAAATGGCTTCCGGCCTGTTTGTCAGAACTGAGAGCTCCCCAGTGGCCTCAGAAAAGACAACCTGGCAAGCGGGAGGAACAGCAAAGCCACTTGAGTGACTGGGGATGAGGACGCTGGTGGCAGAGAGAGCAGATGAGACCAGAGAGGCTTTCATGGACCTGGGTGTAATCCATCATTTGAGGCTTAGCAATGATTTTTGGATCTTACTCGTCTGAGCTGGAAACACATTGAAGGGTTTGAGTGTAGAACTGACATTTGAAAGAAAGATCCCTGCTGCCGCGTAGTGAAAATGCCAGCGTGCTGACGATGCCGTGATTAGCGCCTCTTCTTGTTTGCACGTGCAATGGTGAAGTGTGAAATTAACCTGTAGACTTTGTTTCCGTATATTCCTAAGGCAAAGTGTGCTCAACAATAGATTATTCTGCAGAGTGACATGCCCAATACGGTGAGATGCTTTTTAAAATGCAGGGCTTGAAGGATTTTTTTTTCTTTTTCTGAGAGTGTGTTGAGTTTGTACAACAGTTTTTGCTGCTTTCAGGAGTTTTCATGATATACAATTCTGGAGTTGTGCTGTCCTGCCTCTTCATTCTTTCCGTCTCAGAAATGTTGATGCCACCCCGCCATCTCTTTGCTAGAAGAGGGAATTGGTAATATCAGAGCTCAAGGCATTTTAGTTAGGTGCACTATAAAAATTATACGTAGGAGGCTGGTGTATTTTTCATTAGGAGGCTTTGGATGGTGTCAGATGATGCCCATTAATAAACCATCCAGCCTTTTTCTACTCAATTACAAATGTAATTGTCCCAGAGATAAGCAAAGTTGGAGATTCATAAAAAGAAAGCAGAAGTAAAAGGACATTTTGTTTTTAGTTATGAGGACTAATTAAAAAATAGTCATTATGGCCAAGAGAAAGTTGGAGTCAAAGACAAAGGGAAGCCTGTGAGTGAGGAAAAGGGACTTTCAGGAGACAGACGTTACCGCTTTTCGAGTATGTTTGAAATGTCTTGGTGATCCTCATTAAATGTTCTTTATTTTTGGAATAAGCTGAAATGTACCTGGACTATTAGGAAGTGACTAAGAAAATAGGAGAATATATTCACCATATAATCTAGGAAGGCCTCAGAGAAAGAGAATGTGACATTTTCTCTCACAGCTGAGCTTCTTGGTGAATTAAACTCTAAAATGTCTGTGAAAAATTATTCCTGAAAAATGAGATAACACCTAAATACTAAATAGAATATATTGCCATTAAAGACAAACTTGCATATTTTATACTTCCCTGTGAAGCAATAAATTATACTCATTTTGTTGGTTATAACCCGTCAGTGACTTAAAATTTAATTAAAAATGCGAGAATTAGCTCAATTCATTCTAGTAGGGGAATGATAACTAGATATATGACCTTTCTAACTTAAAGATATAAAAAGCTTTGATATTCTGTTTCAATCCTTTTAAAGAAAAGCACAATTTCATGTATTTACATAATCGTCTTAACATTTTGACTCTCTTCATAAGTTAAAATGTTTATACAATTACATATTTCTTACAACAAAATTACATGTACAATTATATTGATTTTACTTTAAAAATAAGGATCTATATCTGGATATAAGGTGGTCTCCTGTACTGACTCCATATCTCAAAATAGCTGGTTTATTAAATCTAAGTGAAAATAAATCAAGGTGTAATTAAAAAACAAAAACTAACACATAATGTGACCTCTGGCAATTAGTTTAACATTTTTAGTTCTATTTTTAAACTATAAAAAGGCAGATACAAAAAGATTAAATGAAAAGCGATGTATAAGCTTTAATTTAATATATGCTCCATAAAATTTGACTTCTCTTTATTACCTTGTGTACTAGTTAAAGGAGGTCATAAACAATACATTAAGATAGCCTTTTGTGGAGGGACTCACTCTAACTGGTAGATCTTAGGCAACAGGTACGTGATTCATCATTCTTCAGATTGTGATCTTGTAGCCAATGTAAGATAATTTTTCAGATCTGTGCACTGGCAAATTCTGAAGTGGACGGTTTGCCTTGATGTCATCAGCCTTCTTATTCCGTACCCATTTTCCTGGTTTTCGTTTTGTTTTCTTCACAGAACCTGAGAGTACGGAAGCCTCTTAGGTTAAAAATGAGAAGCCTTGCTGGGTGTGGTGGTGCATGCCCATAAACCCTGAGGTCAATTCCTCAGCACCACATGAGAGGGGTGGTTGAGGCAGGAGGATTGTGAGTCTGAGGCCAGCCTGGGCTACCGAGTGAGTTCAGGACCAGCCTGAGCATGAGTGAGATTCTGTCTCAAAAAATACATAAAGTAAAAGGAATAAAGAACTACGAGAGAGAGAGAGAGAGAGAGAGAGATGCAAAAACTAACAAATAACAAAAACAGAAAAGAAAAAAAAAAGAAAAAAAGCTCAAATCTATACCAGAAACAACACAAGTTCAAGTTGCCTACAAAGAAAGACTGTTGTTTGAATGAGAAGTCTCTGTATCCAAGGGCTTCAGCCTCGCTAGCTGAGGGAGCGGGCGGGACCAGTCCCTTCTCCTCTGTGTCTCAGCCACTCAAAGTGTCTCCCATAACTGAGCTGCAGAGGAGGGGGTGTGGCGCTGCTCTGGGAGGTTTGTCCCCTGGGGCTCCATGTTCCAGGAGAGCTAGGACCCTTTTGCCCTCCTCTGCTGTTAGTACTTCTCCTTGAATTCCCTGGAATGTGACTTATGAACAGACTGTCTCCTGGGAGAGTTTACACTGCACTTCCAAGTCACTACTCTGGGGCTGTCTGGAAGGCGGTTGGCTGTAACTTCCGTAGCGTACTTCCAACCCACAGTCCTTAAGCTCGGAACTTTGCAGCTTCAATCTCCTCCCTCTTCCCACAGCCGAAGGGGATGAGGTCTTGGGCCCTTTTGGTCTGGCACCTTCTAAACTGCTGACCTGTTTAAAATTCTCCCCAGGCACTTGTGATCCCAGGGTGACTGGACACACCTTCCTGTGGTGGCTCCCGCCATCTCGCCATCTCGGGTGGCTCAAGGCCCTTTCTTTGTCTGGGAGGTTGTGCTCACCTGGCTCTTCTTAGGGTCTTTGTGCCGGTCCTCTGGCCACCTTTCAGACCCAGTAGGCTCAAGTGATAAAGGAATTTCCTTTACTAAACCTTAGTCTTCTGCCCAAGTTCACGTGGACCTGCTGATGAAACAACCTTATGTCACCATCTTGACGCCTCCCCTCCCTTCTACTTTCTTACTGTTGTTTAAATCCACAGATTAGTGAACACATGTGATACTTGTCTATCTGAATCTGACTTATTTCACTTAATGTGAAAATCTCCAGTTCCATCTATTTTTAGATAATGATGTAATTATCTTAACAGCTGAATAATACTCCTTTGTGATTTATATATCATAGTCCCTTCATTCATTCCTACTCATTCACATCTAGGTTGGTCTCATGTCTTGGCTAATGTAAAATGTACTCCAATAAAGTGTTTGGATAACCCTTTAGTGTCTTGATTTTAATTTCTTTGGGCATATTCCAAGGAGTGCTAGCTTGACTTTTAGTGTTTTGAGAAACATCTACTGATTTTCATAGTGGCGATACTAATTTTCACTCTCACCAGCAGTGTATAAGGATTCCAGACCTCTCACAGTCCCTCCTCTGATCCTTACCAGTATTTATTGTTTTTTTGGGGGGTTTTATTTTTCTGTGGTATTAGAGATCAAGCCCATTGAGCTCCACATTGAGCTACATTCCCAGCCTACTTTTGTTTTTGATTGTGAGATAAGATCTTGAAAAGTTGCTGCACTGGCCAGGTTTGGCTTAAATTTGTGATTCTCCTGCCTCAGCTTCCTAGAGTGCTGGGAAGCTGCATCCCTGGGCCAGCTGTTTTGTTGGTTTGTTTTTGCACTGAGGCTGAGCCCAGGACCTTCCCACAGACTGACATCTCCAGCCCATTTTTTGATTTGGTTTAAAGACAGGTTCTTGCCAAGTTCGTCAGATTGAGCTCAACTTCTTTCCCCCATTTTATTGATATGTATACATACAAGGCATAAAGTTTACATTGATCTTGAGTATTCTGTGCACATACACTTCAAGGCAAAGTTACAGATCCTTCCCTTCTCTCAAAACTGAGCTCAACTTCTAATCCCCTGGCCCCTTCTTCCCAAAGTGCTGAGTGGATGGAATCTCAAGGTTGTTTTGATTTGTATTTCCGTAATTATTAAAGATGTTGAACATTTTGAACAGTGTTCTATATACTTACTGGGTATTTGTACTTTTGAGAAGTGCTGATTCATTTGTCTATTGATTGATTGGGATATATGTGTGTGTGTGTGTGTGTGTGTGTGTGTGTATAAACACATGTATGTATATATATATTACACATGTGATCTTTTATGAGTTCTTCATATATTCTAGATATTAAGCCTTTGATGCAAGAGTGCTGGTAAAGATTTTCTATCGTTCTGTGTTTTGCCACCAGCATTCCTGTCCAGACATACCATGAATTGCAATCACTGGCCTTCTGGGTTATAGTGTTATGGAGAAATTAGATGCTAATCAAAGTCTTTCTTCTTTCCAAGAAATTTCCAGATCTTCTGTTTTTTTTTTGTCATATGCAGCTACACATGTTACTAGTTTTTAAATGTTCTAAGAGTTGGTTTGATTTCCTGAATCTGTGTCTTGGAGCATTTAATCAGTTTGGATATTTCTCAACCATTATTTATTCAATTATTTGCTCTATTCTATTTCTTCTAGATCAAACACGCTCAATTATTCTTCATATTCCATCCATTTAACAATTGCCCACATTTTTTCCTGTCTCTTTGCCTCGTAGCTAAGGGAATTGAGCTTTGGTGTTGAGATTCTCTGTGCAAAAATAAAGACAGGGATTCAGTGTTTAGGATCTTCTCGTTTTTGCTTGATGTAATCTCCTTTCCAGATGCTTCCTCTTGCTGCATGCTTTTAAATCTTCCTGTGATGAAGTGTAGACACCAAGAGACTGGGAATACTTTTATATCTATTCCGCTTCATTTTGTTACTTTCTGCCATATTTTTTTTACAGCTCTCGGTCCTGTACTTGTCTGATTTTTTATGGCTTCTGCACTCTGCTACAGTGAACTTCATTGACTTCTCTTATTTACTCAGATTAAACAGGGGGAATCTCTCTTGCAGAGAAGGGTTAGAGAGGTGTCATTTTTGAATGACAAGTTGTCATCTCTTTTATAGGTCATTAAGTTTGGCTATTAAGGTCTTCTTTGTGTTTTGTATGTAGGCATCTGAGCATGGCTTGAAAGCTAAAAATTAAACAAAAAATCCTAATATTTAGGAAAGACCTGCAACAGCTGAAAGCTTAGGAATGTATATGGCCACTCACCAACATGTGTAAAGAATTCTAATGTTTTTATTCTTTGACAATGCTAAATGTAATACATTTCTCTTTTTAAAGGACAACAAAGTTGAACTTTTTATTTTGTTTTTGGTAACTACAGAAGATGACAACCTATACTGTCTTAGGAGACATGAATTAATAAGTAGTTGGCAGAATTTGGATTTGAGTAAGATTCGAAAGAAAGAAGCCTTTATTTTTTTCTGACAGTTTTAGTTTATTACTTTCTTGCTAGTTTTATAAGCCAAAAATATTCTGTTTTAATTTTTATTTCTTTCACAATGAGTGAAGTTGAATGCTATGTATATATATAAGATGATTGTGTTGTTATTAAAACCTGCTAGATGTATACTTTAGAAGTAGAGCTGTTGGAATGCCCGGTGTATTTTATTGACTTACGGGTCTTTCAGTTGTGCAAATTACCGAAAGGAAGAAATTAATATAAAAATCATGGGATGCTTTAGGAGGAAGACAGAAACTTAACAAGGACTTGTCTGATGTAAAAGGCCTGATGTTCTGACTTATCTGATGTTCATTTATTGTGCTCCCCCCAGTATTGCCTAAACAGAATAGAATTAATGTTTCCACATAACCAGTTAAGTAGGTTGGAATTTTCTTCTTTTAGCCACAGCCATTGATATGACCTTATTTTGAAGAGCGAGAGACTGCAGTGAATAATTTGACATGTGAAGTAACCACGTCTGAAGTAGAAATCCAAATCAGCCGAGTGAACTAACTGAGCCTACAGGTTCCAGACAATCTGTAAAGTTTTAAGTCATCGCCACCATGAACCAGATTTGTTCAACAAAGTCACTTCTGTGGAAGGAAGTCATGCCAAGAAGGACAAGTTTCCCTGTTTTGGTGTATTTTCTCCTGTGTCTTCTACAAGGGAAGCAAAGGAGAGAAGAGATGAAGAGCTTCTGATTCAACAAGGCAGCGCTGGGCCAAGAGGCTGCTAGGGGGCTTCTGCCACCTGTATTGTAGAACAGGGTTTTCCATTTGGAGCCAGTACTTATTCCATTTCTTTGGTATGTAGAAATAAGGAACATGTAGTGAAATCACCCTTTTTGTGAAATAAAATAAAAATCCTGTCATTAGCCAGACTTCTCAGGAACAGCCAGTGATGCGGGCATGACTGCATTAAGTTGAGGACAGCGGATAGCGAGCAGTAGTGAGTCACTGCCCTCCCTCTGTCCTTGCACCTGTCTAGTTTCTACCACAAATCAAATGGAAAGTAGCTGAAAGCACTGGTGGCTTTTGGGAAAACAGTCGCGGCCTACCTGTGCAAGGCAAAGGAGGCAGCCGATCCGAGAACGAGAAAGCGCGTCCACATAGGTTTTACATTTGTCCCCAAGGTTCTTTAGGAAATAGAAAAAAATGGGAGCAGAATGTTACTCTCAGTACAAGGGGGTCTGACTGCAGGGTGTATGGTGACACCGTCCTCAATCAAACTCTGCTCATCTTCCACTATCTGAGGCTCTTTTGAAAGTTCTGATTGAACAAACTGCCTGTCAGGGGACGATGTCTGCAAGCTGTGTATCTGACAAGAGATTCACACCTGGAATATTGCAGGAACTCAAGTAGCTCAATGGCAAAAGCAAACAATTCGCTGGAAAAGAACAAATGACCTGAAAAGATATTTCTTGAGAGAGGAGATACCAATGGTTAGAAATGGTTGACACCTCCAATCAGCAGGGGACAAATATCGAAAATGCAGTAAGATATCAATTCAACCGCACTTGGAATATTATCATGAGATGAAAACAAAGGCTGGCAGAGATGGTTACTAAGGGGAATTCTCTTTCACTGCTGGTGGCGATGGAAATTAGGCCAGTCATTATGGAAAGCAGGGTGGGTTTTTCTCAAAACTAGAAATGGAACTGTCGTATCCCTCCATCCCACTCCTAAGTATACATAAAAGGAAAGGAAATCAGCATGTCAAAGAGACACCGGCTTCCCCAAGTTCACCACAGCATCATCACAAGAGTTGAGATGTCGAATCAACCTCGATGTCATTGATGATGAATATATAAAGACAATACGATATGTATTCACAGTGAATGCTATTAAGCCCGAAGGAAAAGGGAAAGCTAATTATTTGTGGCACTGTGGATGAAGGAGAAGTGTATCACATGGAGTGAAGTAAGTCAGCACAGAGGCAAGGACCACTTGCTCTTACCTGCACACAGGGGATCTCACATGCTGGTCTCCAGGAGCAGGAGAAGGGGTCGCGCTTACCCGACCCTGGGAGGGGCAGGGTTGGCATGGGAGCGGGACAGTTTTGTGTCTGGGTGCAGCTGACTGGGAGGAATGAGTGACAGTGTTCTCTATCACAGATGCATACGCGTGAGTGACGACAATTTCAAAATAGTACTGAGGATTTTGGAAGTAACCTACAGCAAAAAAGATAACTATTTAGGGGACAGAGAGCCAGTTGCCTTGATTTGATTATTACACTTTGAACACACGCATTGACATATCACACAGCATTCCAACAGCCATATACCTGTGTCCATCAAATTTTTAAAAATAGTTGTAATTTTTTATTTTCTTATGGTCAGGGAGAGACAGCGAGCATGTTGGCCAAGGTGCTACTTTTGAATAAAATCCAGAATAGAGTCACAGGTAAGCCAGTTCCCTTCTGGGATGCTCCCTTCGCGGCCCTGTTCTCTTCTGTGTCTTAATCCTGGTAGAGGCTCCAATCATAAGCAATTCACATATTAAGATTGCTCATAGAAGCAAACCTAGTCAAGAAAATAATTTTTTAGCAGTACTGTTACAGACGAGAAGAGCACAAATACATTCTGTTTTCCCATTTAGTGTACTGCTCCCTTAGCGACCTATTCCACTACATTTTATCTTTCTCTGTTACGTTCTAATAAACTTTTCTTTATCTGCTCTTACCTAGTCCTCTCTCTCTCTCTCTCTCTCTCTCTCTCTGTCATTTATCCTTGTCAGTACTGTCTCTATTTATTTGAAGTAAGTTTCTTCCTCTTTTCAAATGCTCTGTCTCAGGACCTGCCAGGGGCCTCTAGGACACTATTATTGGCCTGCTGACTTTGTCCCCCCCCCCCATTTTATTGATATGTATACGTGCAAAATTCAAGGTTTACAATGGACTTGAGAATTTTGTGCACATACGTATCTTGTCAAGGTGACGAGGACTTCCCCACTCTCCTTTTGTCCCTCTCCCTACCCACCCCTCCCTCCCTCCTCCCCACCCTACCCCCCTCCTTCACTTTGTCTTTCCTCTTGAGTTCCATAAGTGTTGTGATCTGGGTCTCTCACATCACAGAGACCATTCGATGTTTCACCTTCTGCCTCTGACTTACTTCACTAAGCATGATGTTCTAGTTTCTTCGATTTGCCTGCAAAAGCCTCCACGCTGTTGGACTTTACTGATACATAGTATTCCATTGTGTATAAATGCCACATTTTGTGTATCCACTGGTCTGTTGATGGGTATTTTGGTGATTTCCATATTTTTGCTATTGTTAGTTGTGCTGCTATGAACATGGGTATACATATATCTCTGTTATATGTTGTTTTGGTCTCTTTTGGATATATTCCCAGGAGGGGGGTCGCTGGATCAAAGGGGATATTTATTTCTAGTCTTTTAAGAGATCTCCATACTGTTTTCCAAATCAAAGTGGATCAAAGACTTAAACATTAAAAATGAAACACTAAACCTTATAGAAGACAAAGTAGGCAAATTTCTAAAAGACATAGGGGTAGGCAAAGACTTTCTTGACAAGTCACCAAGAGCAAAAGAAATTATCCCCATTATTAACAAATGGGATCTTGTCAAGCTAAAAAGTTTCTGCACAACAAAGGAAACTATCAACATTGTAAAAAGAGATCCAACAGACTGGGAAAAAATATTTACCACCAACATCTCAGATAAGAAGCTTATAACTAGAATATACAGGGAGCTGAAGAAAAGTAAGCCTACCAAAATAAAGAATCCTATTGGAAAGTGGGCAAATGAAATGAGGAGACAGTTCACTCATGAAGAAATGCAAAAGGCCAACAGATACATGAAAAGATGTTCAACATCTCTAGCCATAAGAGAAATGCAAATCAAAACAATGCTAAGATACCATCTCACCCCAGTGAGAATAGCCTATATCAACAAGTCAAATAGCAGTCAATGCTGGCGGCTGCCGGGAGAAAGGAACCCTCCTGCACTGCTGGTGGGAGTGTAAATTCATACAACCACTTTGGAAGGCATTGTTCTTAATCAAAAGTCTGAACTGTAGTTTCAATTACGTGGCTGAGATTTACCTACCAATTGACTAGGGGCGGGGGAAATTTATTCCTAAGGTGAGAAGTATTTACTGGGGGATGGAGAAAGGAAACCAAACAACTCGTGGTTCTTTCTTGTTCATTTCTGGAGCAATGCAGGGGGATATGTAAATAATGGAGCTGTTTATCCCAACCGTCCCTCTGCTGTATCCGAGAAGTAACTCTGCAGTTCATTTAAACAATTCTTCCTGGTACCTGTGAGGATGGGCGGTAGCTGTAAAACATTTTCAGTGTCAAGTTCTATACATTCTAATGCCAGTCTTCATTTTAATGGAGTTGGAAGCTTGCGAACTGTCCTGATGGAAATCTTCAGCCGACCCTGAAGCCACTGCTCCATGACACAGGAAAAGGAGGAAGCAGCCACTTTATTTCTGAAAGTATCTGATTGTCCGTACAACCGAGTTTTCAATTGAGAATGAAAGAGAATATTTTAGAACTGATTTATCACTTGATAGAGTATTTTCCCCCCTGCATTGAAAAGTGCAATTATTTGGAGTATTTCAAATAAACACATTGTTTCTTTTTTAAATATTTGTTGAAACATTTATTTTGCTTTCCCAGGAAATATCCTTTCCTCCAGGATATGGGATTCTTTCCACAAGTTTCTTTTCGGTTAGTGAATGTCTTTACTGAACTGGTAGATTCTGCGCTTGGCAACATATTTTTTTTCTATTTTTAATGGTTTTATGCATTGGCTCATTTTCTTCTTCTTTGTCATATATATGATATAAATATATATCTCCAAAACACGTTAAGCATCAATAGCTCACTGAGTATATAATTTAAAGATAATGGTATAAAACTGGATTTTTAATTCTTTCCTTGTGCACTGTATTGAAACACATTATGATTTTTTATTTTTATGACAGCCACATTTTAAAAATTGTCAAACTTCATAGTTTTCTTGTTTCCATTCTAGAGTTACATATTATGAAAAATTAATACCATGCCTGCATGAGAAAAGCCATGCTATTTTCATTATCAAGATGAAGAATTCTGACTTAACACATCTTTCAGTGTGTGCAACACACAAACACATACACAAACACACACACACATCCTTCTGCCTCTTTGAAAGCCAAGCTGTGGAGCTCACATTATCTTAGGAATACAGGATCCTGAGTGTAGAGAATACATATGAACCTGCATCTCAGTACAACTGGACAGAGAGACTGGGGCCTGAGGTCTTTTAGCTGCTGCGCCCTCAGCATCCTTTCACCTTTCTGAATTATGTTCTTTTGATGATTGAAAACCATAGTTGCACTAAGTTGCAGGATTTTGAGTAGACGATAAGGTAATTAGTGAAAAATGCTTTGTAATATGAGAATCTTTTCCGATGCATGAATCAGAATTGTTCCTAAATTTGAAGATCTTCACTTGGAGCGCCAGCCTGTGTGGGTGTGACCTGTGAAACCCACGTGATGCAGTGGGCCGAATTAAAACTACCTGGTAACCCAGATAAAAAAAGTGCTGGTTTTACTTGTGTCCTTCATAATGCTAGAAGTTATTTCCCCTTTCTTTCAGTGGATGCAAATATTCTATCAAAATAAAGAGATTGACTCATAGTACTACTGTAAGGCATAACCAATAAAAATTTTTGTTTATAAGACTCACAAAAGACATTGAAAGTGCTACACAACAGTAATTATAATTCTATCTTTCTAGCAAAGCCTCAGGAAGTAATGTACCTGAGAATCTAAATAATGCAATAATATTAGCACAGAGTCAGCAGATAAAATTTCCCTGTTCATTTATCCCATCAAGATGCTCCTATTCCCTGAGATAGTTCACTCAGATTCTCAAGAATCAATAGTTAGGTTGCATTTTCATTGTATATTCCTAATCCCAGCTGCTTAACATTTTCATAAACTTAGAAAATTCACGAACTCATAGTTTCTAACTATTCACTTCTGAAGAGCCAAAACCAAAAAACAGACAAAAAATGACTTGGGGCTTATAGAATATTCTTGGAAGTGCTCTTTGAATTGTGGGTCCTAACCTCACCTAACTTACATAGTCAAGCCACTTTATCTGAAATTCTACCCTTATTGTATGTTAGAAGATCAATCTGTGATATATTAGTACCCGTAGGAGGTAGCAGAAAGCCCAAGCAGTGTGCAGTCCCACACTGGAATCTCTAGCAGAGCAGATTGAGAAGGAATTACCCAGACTCTCACTCTTGGGTGTGTGTGAATCATAGTGACCTGCCTTGTTCTCTGCCTGCATCCTCCTGGGAGCAGCACTCAGAAGCTGGTTTCATCCTTTTCTGACATGTCCCTGCCCAGACCAGGCACAATGCCGCTGCTCATTAGCAAGGTAATTAAATGTTACTGAAGGCTTAATAGGAAAAAGTATGTACATTAGACACCACAGGGCAAAGTTTCACAAAAATGTTTCCACTGTAAGTTCTTCCTGCAACTTTCTTTTTCACTTCTACCTGGTTCATCTCTTTCTTTCCTTATTCTATACCTCCTCAGAATCCCCAGTCGGATCTGCATCTTCCTATCTTTCTGATAATCTCTGTGTGTCCAACCAAGTTTTAGCCAAAAAAAAAGCCCCAGTTACTAAGCCTTGAAAGAAGTTGTCTATTAAAGCAATCACTCCTGTTCTTACCCTGGCGACTTCTGCCCCTGGGAGGCTGAAAGGGGGCACAGAAACTGTCCTAAGCAAACTAAGATTTTCTCCTTTACGTAGTCATCAATTAAGAAATATTTATCAAAAATTAGCTATGTCTAGCATGTGTGAGACCTTGGGCTTAACATGCAGCACCTAAATAAAATATAATAAAATAAGAATTTGCTATTGTAACCCAATCATTCTGTTAGATACTTGCAAAACAACAAATTAGAGCAATGTAACAAAAATAAAAGCAAGATCCGTGCCCTCATAGAGATAGTTGTCTGGTAGTAAAGACAGTCTTAACCTAAAAGGGACATGCATATGTGTAAAATTACCACAAGAACAGGCATGTGGACGGGGAGAATGACATTGTGTTGTAAGAACATATAATTAACTTAACCAAGAAGGTCAGGATAGTATTCCTTGAGAAGCTGAACTCGAAGGAAGAGCAAGACTTAATTAAGCATGCAAAGGAAAATGTCAATGACGAAATTACATATGGGAAGAGGAGGGGCACATCCCAGCAGGTACTTGCTAGCCACATTAAGTATGCAAGTTCATAATTCTTTGAATGTTTTTTTGAGTTGAGACCTTACAGAGAACAGGGATGGTACATGCCACGTTTTCTTGTGAAATCCAAAGCTCTGAGTAGAATTAGAGAAGGGACTGAAGTAGGTAACCAAGAGCGAGTGGATGCAGACAGGTAGGTGGAAAGCTGTCACAGGGGTCCAGCGGAGACCCCGTTAGAGCCCGGGCTGCAGTGTCAGTGGCTCAAACGGGGAAGGAGGACACATGGCTAATTTGAGTTTGATCATAAAAACAAAAATATTTCAAAAAAGGGGGGATCATCAACAGTGTCACTCAGTGATGGGGAGTGAGTAAATTGGAATTCAGGGCCATGAAGTCTCCTGGCAGCCTTAGGCAGTGGCATTTTTCTGGAGTGATGGAGATACAGAACGTAGGAGGAGCAGGACACAAGGAAAAGGGCCCAGAAGATAAGAATACGGAGTAGTTAATTACCGTGACTTGATCCACACGTGTTGTGTAGTGTAGTGGAATGTCGTGTGGCTTCCAACAGATATGTACTAGCAATGTGCAACTATTATGTGTCAATCAAAAATTTCAAAAACTGAGACAAAAGTATCAACTAACTTGATTATCGCACACTATAAACAGGTATGGAATTACCACACTGTACTCCCTAAGAGTGTGCAATTAAAAGTGTCATTTAAAAAGAAGATGTAAGTGACAGCTGTGTTGTGAAGAAGCCTGACAGGGATAGAGAAGTTTTCCTATCAAGCCTTAATCTTTTCCCTCTGAAGTTTTCAGTGCATATGATACAAAACAGACCGACAAAAAGACACAGCGAGATCCAGATTGCGAGAGGCGATCTACTCAATTAAGAAGAAAGCAATCTGCTGAATGAAAAATGTGAAGAGTTTTAAGCAATAGGGAAAATGTGGTCTGACTTTTTTTTTTTTAGCACAATTGTTCTGATGATAATATTGAAGATTTCAAAGATGGAGATCAGCTAAGAGTTAAGAGCTAAGTCTTAAGTAGGATGCGGGAGATAAAGTCAGGAGAAAGAACGGATCTGGGGTCCACAGAGCAGAGAGGATGAACTGGACTTGTCATTGGTAGAAGGCAGAGATGTAGAAGAGAGACGAGGCTGAAAGGTGACTCTTAGGTGTCTGTCTGTGAGGAGGCTGGAACTTCTGAAGATTCTTGTGACCTCTGAGCGAGACAGATTTGCAGAGAGCAGCAGTTCAGCTCTAGACCTGGTAATTTGGAAGGGCTTTTGGCACAAGTTAGGTGGAGCTCTCCAACAAGACTTAGAGGTTAGGAAACTGCTGTGTAATACACAATTATGAGGTGCTGGTCTAAGAAGGGTCATTTAAATCACAAGCACAGAGGAGATTGTCCAGGAAGAGGTAAGAAGCCATGAAAAGGGGAAGATAAAACATGGGACCCCAAGAAAGACCAATAGTTTAGGGACTGAAAGAAAAGATAAACGCAATTGTATCAAGATACTTGAGGCGAGAAGCGTGAAAAGAAACCAGTGGAGGAGACAGATTTAAGGAGAAGGGCAAGAAAGACAAAGAACAGGTGACGTAAGAACGTGTTTGGTCTATGGTTAGAGAATTCGCATATCGTAATGTCTTTATTTTTGGGACAATTTAAAATTGTGGAGATGAAAGACTGACTAGAAAAAAAATCAGTAATCCGATTTTACCACACTGAGGAATAAATGAAAATGAAGAGTGGAGAAAAGAAGTGTAGCTATTTTCAAATTTTAACATAGACAAGATGATGAAAGGGTGAAAATATTTAGTGCTCTCAAGTTGTGTGGTTCTTTCCCTTTCTTTTCAGGTTACTGTTTTCCTTCCTTCTCTGAGAGTCAGAAAGTGTCATGTAGGTTGTTCTTCTGTTTGGTGTCACACAACCCACCGCTAATACTCAGTTCCTACCACCCAGGTAAGAATATTCTAACATTGATGGGTTTTCTGAAATACAAGTGTCCACAGCAAGGAAGGAAATCACGACCCTCAGACTAGTTAGACTCTGAATAGTCACTTCTTGTATGCAATATTTGGAATTCTGCATCCTTGAAGGGGTTGGTAGCATCTTTTAAACACACGACATCATTAAAACCATTGTCTTTTTGTTTATAATGGCTGGCAGCTGTATCTGAATTAAACTAGAGCTCTTGATCACAGACTTCTAGACTTGCTTTATGGTTCCCTCTTGTCTTACGTGTTCTTTCACCTTGCTTGTTATCCCAGGAAACTTAAAAAAAAATCTCGATTCTATTTTGCACACATCACGCACAACTGTGTGCAATGGTGCCTTTTTCTCACCCATTTTAGCTTCTCCACCTGAAGTCTCCCCCGACTAGCCTCTGCCCTCTGCGGTACGTCCCTTACTACTGGTAGTGCATGCCAATCCACAGAATAAGTGTGTTTGTCACAATGTCAGAGAACACACAAGATATTAGGTAAGTGATTTTCTGGTTTGCCCGATGACCAGCACCCCTCCTGTAATAGCACCCCCATCATCTATTTAAAAATTTAGCAAAGAAAAGGTTGACTTTGTAAAATAAAGAACAAATGGAGACAGGTGATTATTTTATAAGATATGTTATTTTTGATGCCGTATGGTATTCTATGTGGACAAAAGCCATCTGAGAGCAAACAGATAACAGCAACGAGATAGAAAGATGGACACTGCAGTGTAGCCTGATTCCTACTGTGTTCATATCTGTATGCACGAATTGACTTATCAATGACATTCTGAACTGTATTTTTCCTCTTATAAGTATATAAATTTCTTAAAGCTGGCACTGTTCTAGAGAGCCCTTTTCCAAATAGACGAGAGCTTCCTTTTTGAGAATAAGAACTGTTTTATCATTCTCAAATGGATCATACACTTTATTGCTTTCTCAAAATGAAAATAAGTGTAAACTCGACACTTTTTGATTTATAGCTAACTTTGTAAGATCAATTGATCTTGAGCATTAAGTTACACATGTTGTTCATGAAACCGTTAGATATAAAAAAAGGTTCAGTTCCACGGAGTGTGATAGAAGTGGGGTGGGTTTTGCTTATTCCTAATGGCCAGAGCATCTGTGTTTCCAAACTCTCTGTTTTCATTTTGTCTTGCTGTTGTGCTCCTAGTTTTGTTCATTGTGGGAAGTGGAGACTCCTCTAAGTGACCCTTTTCCACACCTCTAAAGTTTTGGAGAGCTCTCCTGTACATATATCATAAAAATGAGTCTATGAGTTAAGTGCATAAATTAAACGTACATCTATAGGAGCATTCTCGTGTGCCTCTTGGAGTGATGACTGTTAAAGGGCAAAGCGACCATTAATATTTGGTGCTGAGAAGCCACACCATCATCTGTTAAGAAATAGGTTGTACCAGGCAGCACAACCTAAGATGGATCATGGGGTTGCTGTTACTTCTTGTTTTAATTAAAATTGTGAAAGTATAAAACCATATTGAACAATGACCTCTGGATTTATAGTCAAAACTTCAGCTACTTTAACATTCTGCCCTTTATTGGGTGTAGATGATGCCTTTTCTAATATAACTGGAATAAAGAAATTTTTATTCATAGAATTTCAGAGAGGCTTGGATCTGCCCAGTTAATAAACAGCTCCCACAGAATAAATTGCCTTACCCATCATGAGGGGTTGTGGGCAGAGGGGAGGCCGCTGCGGAGGAAGACTGAGCACTGTAATAAAAGCAGTCATAAGAAGAGAAGAGGTCGAGAGCCTCTGACAGGGCAAAAGGCTGCAAGGCACATGGTCTAATTTTCTCCCATGATGCCCATAATCCTCAGTAAACTTACCATGCTCCAAATTTGTGTGATTGGATATTTTGTGTATGCAAGAATGGCACAAAGCTTCATTTCACAGATAGAACCTGAGGAAACACATTTAAGAATTTGTAGAATCATCAAGAGGTGTTTGCTGGATCTTTAAGGCTGTGATATTGGTTGTTTCATCCAAATTTGCCTAAAATTTAAGGAAGTAGAGCTCCAGAACGATTATTAGGCTGAGAAAAAAATATTGCACATGAGTTTGCAAATTATTTTAACCACAAGCGGTCATCAGTTTGTAGTTATTCTGTGAGTAGGTGTTTCTGTCCTTTTTCTTAATTTAATGAAAATGTGTGTGTTTTCCCGTCATTCTCACCAGATCAAACTGGTGTTTCTGGGCAGAATCTGCCAGGTTTTCCATGCACAGAGCTGTTCACAGAGCCTTGTGGAGTTATTGTTGTTAACTATTTCACTAACTAGATGACAGCAATAGGAGGTTCCTGTTAGGATGAATGAACCCAAATATGGAAGAGACAAGATACTGACAAGACAATTAGAATGGAGGAATTGTAAGTAATGAAAAGATACAAATCTACAAAATAGTTTATGTAAGTTATTGATAAAATATTGATTTTGATCCACTTGTGATGTCACTAACATTTTAATAAGTAATGTATCAGTATGTCATTTATCCAAAAAACCCCAAACCAAAAATAAAAAAACCCCACCAAAATCTGAAAATCGATTGCTTAAATAATGGCAAAGTAAATAAATGAAAATAAATAAATGGAAAATGTGTTTTAATGTAAGATGTAAATGGAAATGGGCCTTTTTCCTGAAAAGTCTGATTTTCAAGCCACGCAATAACACAATGTTCATTAAAATGTGGCTGTATATGAGATTGCCAAAGATGCAAATGTCTGAAAGAACATCCTGTACCAGAGAAGGCAAAACACAGGAGCTGGACTGGAGCCTGGAAGAGATCCTGAGGGTGGAGACGGAGGGGACAGGTGGGAAAGGGAAAAGGGGAGGGACAAAAGAGGTCAAAAAAGGATGCATTGGCGCATCAGTTCTCCAAGTTCTGTAATTGACATGTAAATCAATTTGTGGTGTGTACATATTCAAATAAAAGTGCAACAAACATAAAAAGTATTTGAAAAAGGTAGACATACAAGCCTCACTCTGAAATCACAAATCAACAGTTTCCGGGAGAGAAAATTCAAAAGTCTGCATTTGTAATCTGCACTCCAGGCACTGGGGCTTGAGGTCCCTGTGAAATGCACTGTGGTTTCCGAGTTGATGGGTGTGACTGATCTTGTGGGGAGGGGAAAGAAGGAGTAGGAAATATTTGTGGGTCATCGATAGGCAGCATGGTGTGGCCTTGAAACAGCAGTTCAGAATTTGACTAGCTGGTTTACTGGGCAAGTCAGCGCGTCACTTATATTTCCTGATCTCCCTTTCTAAAGGGTGTAAATGAAGGTAGTGCTGTGGGATCATGGTGGTGGATAGAGATACTTTTGTCAAGAACACAGGTAGGCTGCTTATATGACTGTGGAACTCTGTGACAAGATGTTACTGTGCTTGTTTTTCAACTCTGTATCTCAGAAATGAGCTAGGAGCTCAAAGACCCCACACTGGGAGAACACACACCACACACGGGCCCTCAACCCAATCTAATCAGGAATTCCGTATCGATTACCATACATGGGTTGTAAATAGGACCCCACAAGAAATCAACAATCGGACAGAAAATGAAATAAAACTGTTTTTTGGAGCCTGGTAGAAAAATTCAAGTTTTCTACCAAGACACGACAGCAAAGAAAAAGTGTAACTTTCTAAAGAGCAAAAAGAAATCGTTCTGACAAAATTAGATGAGCTAGGAATGATAAACTGTGCCGCTAACAAAGGACCTGAAATGATAGCTTGAAGGAGCCCGTGAGGAGCAAGGAGATTGTGGTGAGGGTGACCAAATGTCAGGGGCACGCAACAGAGACCTCAAGCGGGAGGCAAGAGATGGCGGGAACATCTGGGAATGCGCGGCGTCCCTGCAGCGAATCGGGGCCATTTTGTGCTTGTTTCTATGAGGCCGTAGCTGGTTGGGGCCTTAGGCCCGGTGAAGGCAGAAGGCACATGCGGCCGAGCAGTCGCGTAATTGCAAGGAACAGGAAGAAGGGCACGAGCAATGCTTTTTCTTCTCAAATTTGGAAAGTAGGCATTTGCATGATGGTCAGAGGCAGATTTTAATTTGTATGGTTTAAAAAAATTTGGCGGGGAGGCAGGTTTTATTTTTTATTTTTTTGAGAGAGAATCTCAGGTAATTATTTTCCAGTTTATTAGGTGGTTATAGCTCTAATATTGAACTCCTGGAAAAAGAAACACTGTGCCAGGGGTTAAATTAAGTTGGCAGACAATTAGCAAGAAAAAGCTTCTTTACAAGTCAGTTGGGTGTGTGTGTGTGTGTGTGTGTTTAATGGTGCCACCTAGGGAACAGATTTAGCAGTATTCTTCAAGAAGTTTTATAATGTCTCTTTCTGTCCCAGTGCTAGAATTGATTTTTAGTGTAAACTCTAGCCTAGAAGTCTCCCTTCAGAAACAAAACAAGCAAGACAAAAATCTTTTTCCGATTTAGGATAAAGGAGCAAGTTACTCATAAATCAAAAAGAGATAAAGCTACATAAGCACAGAACTCAACAGGGAAACAATAGCTGAGCTTATGCTAATCTACGCAGACTTACTGAAATAACGGCTGAAATTCCTTAGAAATTAGATTATGAGGATTTATTTTTTTGTACTGTTTAAACCACGTGTGTACAGACAGTCTGATGAGCATAGATTGCCTTTGGAAAAGACTAGGGCAGGCGCCAAGCTAGACGCATCAGGACCCAAGAAACCTTCATGACTAGCTTGGAAGAAAATCATGCCTGACTCTCTAACCAAAATTTCTCCTAGCTCTAGGGCTCAGATATGTATAGCATGAGTTACGACGTTAGCAAGTATGTAGGTCCTACGCGTTGTGCTAAAGGCTAGAAGCCAGGGACGAGTTGAGGCATACCTTATGATCTCAAGAAGCTTATTGTCTAAGAAACTAGAATCCCACATATGGTTTGTGCACACAGAGGAATGTGCACACTTGAGTTTAGTATATTCTACACTGTGTGTTGTTGCCGCTTCATAGAATAATTGAGTCATTCGTTTTCTTAAGTTCTTTCACTATATGTTCTCTAATTAACTCCTGTACACCATGGTATTGAGAAACAGAGGTTGAAGCAATCTGACCTGTTCATTCTGAATCAGGACTCATTACCGTTAGGCTATACCCTCAGGGGATGGAGCCTTAATAAGGCTGTACCTGAGTCTGGAAGTACTATACATCTTGAACAAAGCTATATCATTCCCTTACAATAGGAGAAATCATTTTGCACGGTTATATGTAAAAGTGATGTTAAATGCAATAGATAAAATACTTATTGACTTCCCTTTAAGAGACTTAAACAAGATACCAAATCTTTTTATGGGGATTATGACTTTTTTCACAAAATGCACCATTATTATTTGGGCATGACTCATTGGCAACAAATGACTTCTCTTGAATACACTGGCAACATCGACATTTGTGTCGTTCTTGAGTTTCTCCTGTTTAATTGGTAAATTTAGAAAAATGAAGAGCAAAGTTACAATCCCCTCTGGAGCCATGATTTCACTGTTCCTTCTAACCACATCACCTAATGTGTTTTGAAATTGTTTTAAATTCAGTTACATCTTCTTGGTAACTCGCCATTTTTTTGGAGGAAGAGGTTGCCAGCATTTTGGCACATAGTATCAAGTCACGTTCATAAGAGCCTTGATTCTTCTGAGTTCCTTGGTGTCCTAACCCAGTAGCTGCCATCATTCTTTTTAAAAATCTTCCGCTGGGGAGGGACAGAAAGAGGCAGCTTGAGTATCAAAAGACTTTAAAGAGCTTTCAATTAGTTTTTTCTCCTTCAGATTCATACATATGCAGAAACAGGGGAGAGAAGCACCTCATTCTACTTTCCAGAATGATTAATTGCGGAGCAACAAAGGATCCCCCAGATCCTCAGAAGAGCCTCTTCACAGCTCACAATTAACGCATCTCCTCTGACACAGTCACTGGCAGGAAGAGGAAAATGGGCTAATTTTAAATAGCGAATACACCTCCATTTGTCACAAACCCAGGCTAAGCTTTTCATAGCTGCGTTTCGTATAATTTTATTTTTGTCTTGTGCTAAATAATCTCTAAACAAGAGAAATCTCTTTCTAGTTATGGTTTGACTGCAGCTCAAGTGCCAGCTTTTCTGAACACTCCAACCCAATTTCTTCCTCTTAAATACTAAGAACGAGGTCATAAATTAGAGAATGCATAGATTTTTTGTGATAATCCCATTTATTCAGGTCTGACAGAATAACTTCATCTAGTTAAATCTAGTTGCATTGCACCAAGATTTATGAAAGGAAATGGTAGTGCATCTATTAAGAGGAGAACGAGGTACATCTAGTATATTCAGAGTTTATGGTGATTTTTGCAAAAATGTATGGGACTTTTTTTCCTCCTGAGTTATTTTATAGCACTTTTGAAAACCTCAACAATAATAAACTATAACATGTAAATTTCCTCTAAAATACTATCATGTAGGCTTGTTATTTTTCACTAAAAGTCACAGCTATAAAAATTTTGCAGTTACATGTCTTTATTACAAAGGAATACTTTATAGCAAAAAACAAAATTAGAAGTAAATCTATGTCCTGTGTAAATAGGTATGCTTTTTTTCTGATGTAAACTGTCCTATAAGGGAGTGTAGTCTTGCCACTCTGCCTCTTACTATCAAACTAATAGTGGGAAAATTATATCAATGGTAGATTTAATTCTTAAAAACTGAGATAAAATGAACAACAAATTGGTTGGGTGTACCACTCAGAGTAGGCCCCAAGTATATCAAATGACTGAAAAAAATATATATTTATTGCTTTCTGTGAATATTAAACATTACTTGGGTCTGGGCACAGTGGTGCATGCCCATAACCTTAGCTACTTGGGAGGATGAGGCAGGAGGATTGCAAACTCAAAGCTAGCTTGTACAACTGTGAGATACTCTGTTTTGAAATAAAGTGAAAAGATCTGTGAAAGTAGCCTCAGTTTTTGGCCCCTTCAGGACTAAGCACCTGCATGGTGCCCTTCCAGAGCCCATGCCATGCCCACTAATATACCACATGCCCATAATCTACTACTCACCCCTAATTTACTGCATGCCTGTAATCCACCCCTCCTGACCGGGCCGCGTCTCCTAACAGCACTATGGTTCCACAGGCAATCCATAGTATCCAAATACAGTTGGCTTTTAGGGGGCATTCCAGACCCAAAGCATAGCAGGTGCGTTACTTACGCTTCTTTTGTCCTGGGTACCACAGTGGTTGGTTTGTATCGGGAAATATTTCTGAGCAGGAAGCTCGGTGTTTTCTGTGTTCATATGGCCTAATCTTGTATGTTGACATATGATAGTGACTGAGCTACATACCCTACTTTATTTACTTATTTATTTTGTTTTGTTTTGTTTTGTTTTATTTTTTTTTTTACTTTGAGACAGGGTTTTACAAGTTAATAAATTGCCCAGACTGGCTTGAACTTGCAGTCCTCCTGCCTCAGCCTCTGAGCTTTCTGAGATTAGAAGTGTGCTGTTACCATGCTTAAGTCTCTAAATTATTCAGTGAATAATGGAATGGTTAAATAGGTTGATGTGAGTTAAAAAACACAACTTTGAGGTATCTTTGCATTTTTAGCTGATGCATAAATTATCATCCTATGGGGAAAAATATAGTAATGCCAGTAGTTGAAACGCAATAATTTCTCAGTTTCTATAAAGAACTGCTTGCTCCTACATTAGTGGGCCCCCTGTTGGGCTTTGGAGGCTACCTTGTTTTCTCCTCCATGATGTATCCTCTGTGCTGTCTTCATTACACTGGTTCTTCTGGAACTGGACTTCCTGTCGTAGACCTGTATATTTGTTAACTTAAGAGATGCCAGATTCCATCCCGTTTTTCCTTCTTTCATTAACATAGTTGAATGTTAATTGCATTCCCATAACTTCCTTTTATTTTAAATCTATCATCTGTCTATCTGTCATCTATCAATCTTTTTGCCATTAAAGAGGGATCCTTCCTTCACTGGAAGTCTTCGATGGAATAATAACATGCTTTTGGGTTTGTTTTAAGCAGGGATGTAATTTTTTTCTGAAGAAAGATTAGATATTTCCATTATGTTTTGAGCTGGAAAGTTAAAGTCATGGAAAGGCAGACTAGAGGCAGTCAATGACATGAGAAAGATGAACAACAGTCAATCTCAATGAAGCATCTGCTTGTCATCCAGGTAGATGCATTTTGCTCTCATTTATTGTCCATCCAGGTAGATGCATTTTGCTCTCATTTATTGTCCATTTGTGCTAATTTTATAAGTCAGAAGCCAGAAGGTTAAAGCACTATTCACAGTGTAAACATTTTGCAACCTCAATTACTCACTTCACAAGTTATGAGATTACTTCCACTTATTGGTTAATCACTATGTGTCAGTCTCTGTGATGATTGCTTAACCCTCATTAGCAAACATTTAATCTTCCAAAACGTGTCCTAAACTAGAATATCCTTGCTTTATTTTTACAATATGAAAATAAAGATTTACAGGGGCTGACATCCTATAGCTTCATGGTAGCATCATTGGGTAACTCCAAAATCTACGCTTGTATTCATTATGGTCCTTTGTGGATTTAGTCAGCACCATGACATCACTGTACAGGACACTAATAATTTGGGACACTGGCTTAAACTAATCAGTGAAGCTGTGTTTGAATTTATACCTTGATTTTATTTGCATATCCTGTCTTAAAAAAGACAGAGTAAATGTTCATACTATATTAATTGTATCCTATAACAGGGCCGTAACCAACAGTCTCCCATGGGCACCAGCTCTGGTTAACACATGGTTTTTTCTTTAGTTTGCTTTCCTCTCCAAAATGGCCACGTTAGTCCCATTCCTTTCTTTTTTCACATCTCTTGCCTTATCATATTGACCCAGATGATAATGTAGTATCATCTTAATATATCAGTACAACTGCAACTTTTCCACCAGGAGGTCCTCTTTGTTTGCCTGATCCTGTGCTCTTTTCTACAAAGAATGAAATGATCTAATTGTATCCAATATACCCTGTTAGAGTTGGGACTGAAAGTGTGCTCCGATGCCTTGTGTGTGTTTAGATGTGGAGCGTTTGGAAGGCGATCATGAGGGCACTTGCTCCTCAGTTGGTTGACTCACTGATGAATTCCTAGCTGAGTGTGTGTTGAGAGGTGGGAATTGGCTGGAGGAGGCAGATCCTTGGGACATGATCTGGAAGAGTGTATTTTTGTCCCTAGTTCCTTCCTTCTTTCCCTGCTTCCAGGCTGCCTTGTCTTGAGCAAATTCTGTTTTCCTCTTCCACCATAGTGTTCCTTCCTTGAAGCAAAATGGGGACTGAACCCACTGAAGCAAAGAACCAAAATAAGCTTGTTACATTGTGGATATTGGTTCTATCCCAACCCCCAGTCATGTGAAAAATGACTAACACAGAAAATAGATACCAGAGAAGTAGGGTTGTTGAAGTGACAGCCCATGTGGTTCAGAAGCCCTTGGAGCTGGTATGCAGGAAGAATTTGGACAGGTTTGAAGATGTTACCTAGAGGAGCGTTAGAATGCTATGAGCAGAGATTGATGGGAGTTGCTGGTGGGAGCTCAAAAGACCAAACAGCTGATAGGAAGGTGGACAGTAAAGGCCAGGCTCATGAGATTTCAATTGTAAATGAGGACATATTTGGAAGCTTGACTAGAGACCACGAATGTTACATTCTGAAAAGGAACTTATCTACATTTTGCCCATGTCCCAAGACTTTGTGTGAGGTTAAATTTAAAGGTGGTAAATTAACCAATTTGTCAGAGAAAATTTCAAAGCAGCCCAGTGTTCAGTCTGTGGCATGGGTACTGCTTTTAGCCAGATTTACAGTGAGTAAAGGAACAAACAGCAGAGCTGAAAGATGTGAAAAATTTTCAGCTTAGCTAGAAAGGAATTGTGTGTAAAGTTGGGACCAAACAGAGTAAGGTTGCTGAAAAGAATTGCATCAAAAGGAAGCAAAATACTTTATATTAAAACAATTGGAAACAATTTCATGAGAGTATCTCAAGAAATGTTCAGATCCCACTTATCTGAGTTTCAAGAGTATTAAAGTATAAATTACTTTGAAAGACTTTGCTTTGAGAAGAGAGAAGAGTCCTTACTCAGGGCCACCTAGGGAAGAGTTCAGCCAACCTACACTTAGAGGCCGATTCAGCAAGCATCCAAGATGTTACTGCTTGAGCCGGTGGTAGACCTTGGTATTATCCCCTTGGTATTGGTTTTTGGGTCAATCATTCTCTATCTCTTTTATCTTCTCCATTTGACTTTAAGTCAGGTAGAAGTGTTGAGCTGTCTGTGGGCTTTTCTGTTTATACAACCTTGCTAGGCAATTTCACGGTTTTGAATAACTTTTAATTTCAATAACTTCTAAGTATCTCTAGCTCAACCTTTTTTCAGGTTTCACTTACCTACTTAACATTCCATTTAGATGTCTAATATATAGCTTAAACTTATATTTTTTCCTCTTATTTTTCTTTGCTTTTGTCAGTAAATAGAACATTCATACGTGAGTCAAATTATCCTTGGTCCATCTCCTTGTTTTCCAAATCCAGTGTTCCTATAGGAATGTTCGTTTTGTCTCCAAAAATTTTTTTGTCTGATATTCTCAATTATTGCCATAGGGACATAGGCCAAGATGCCTGAATTACTGTTCTGGCTCCCTGCGTTCATTTTATTTTCTCTAACAGTGACTTCTTGAGTTCACCCATTTAAATCGTTCCTTAGTACAATCACAGAAATCATTTCTTTAACCAAAAGACCAGATATCCTCTAAAAGTAATTTAAAAAAACCAGCATAAAACTATTTTGTGGGGGGAAGACCAGACACTGTTTAGTAACAGATTATAAAAGATACCATGGTAGATTCCTTAGCTCATCCTTCTAACAAGCCTGCCATCTGACCTTCCTGTTCCCAGCATTCCCTTTTTCACAGAAGGGGTGGTCTTTTTCCTCATTTCACCTTGTGGGGAAGATAACCTGATGGACCAAAGAAGTGATTTGTTTCTTGGAAGCATTTTCCAACAGTAAAGATCTCATGAATCAGACCTTCCCTGAAGACAGTGTCATATTTACCGAGAGATTTAGCAATCGATGAATTATCTGTCAAGGCAATTCGCTTCTTATTGATTTTGCCATAACCACAGTTGTAGATTAATTCATTTACTGATTTCAGGTTTGGGTAATTCCATGCAATATATGATTCCGCAGTCCTCAATCTATTAATTGAAGCCTTGCTGAGGATCTGGTGAAGGCAGAAAAGCTGGAACACCATGAAGACCTTTGAACTCACACCATCGATGCCTTTGATCCTGGTGATAAAGGCCAGTTTGGGTTCTGCAGGCACATGGAAGTTGCCAGTTGTTGCTCGTTGACTTTATTATTTTTTCACTTAGCAATCAGAGTCTCAGTTCTGTACGCCCGTGTATATTCCTTGCGACAATGTTGGCTTTTCCTGGATGAGTTTTTTTCCTTGCCTTTTGAAACATCTTTTGGGCAAACTTCCTTCTCAGGCTCTTTTCCCACAACTTTGTGCAATTTCTTCACCTTTTGCTTAGGGATGTCTGGCTCAGCGGGAACATCCTTGTGCTCCTCAACACCCTCTGTGATTCCAGCCAGGAAAGAGGAAGTTGATGCACGTTCCATAAAATAATCTCTTATTCTGTGAAATATTCAGATGTGAACAGTTTCATAGATGTCCTGTGATTAATTCAACTAATTAAAAAAATTTCCACCCAAAGAAGCCAAGAAGCAGAGTGTACGTGAGCCAATTCCTGCATTTTAAATTCTTGATGAAACAGACTTAGGCTTAAATATTTTACATACAAATAACGTTTTAATATGATTTATTTGCAGTGCACAGTAGAGAAATGAGCTTATGCTAGTGGCTGAGTAGAGGCTAAGACCATAGTCATCTCACAATAATAAATCTTATGGTGTTTGTGAATAAACAACAGACAAACTGCTGCTTCTACCACTGCCTGTCCTCCCATTTCATTGTGTCCTTATGAAAACATCACTTGAATGTGTCCCTTTCTTTGTTTTCATTGCCTGATCATTATTTTAAATCATTTTAACCAAGCTCTTGTTACTAGAACCATAAAAAAGTTATGTATGATACATTAATGAAGTTACAGGCAAAGGAAGCATCTTGTCTCAGGGGCTAATCAGGAAGGTGACTGAAAGGACCACACTCTACCTGGACGTGTATCCTTGCTAGTTGATGCCCTGTTTTGTTTCCTGAAATGACTTTGAATTGATGTCAAATCAGTGACCCTTAAACCATCAGAAAGCACAGAATCTAAGTACTTCTGAGGGAAAAAACCTATCTGAGTAACTGGTGGTGGTGCTCATTTGTGTTGTGGAAATTAAATAATAAAAATTTGAAGTTACCACTCGCTATATCTTTGCCCACACCTCAGGTGAATCGGTCTAGTAGGGTCTTAAGTTATGTCCTATGGCCTTATCTGTCTGCAGTTCACCTGTGTAAAATTTCCTCTCTGAGGTCAACTGTTTAATTTCTGAGCCCTTCGATTCATGCTCTCCCAACTCCTTGTCTTTCCCAGATCTTGGACTGAATGCCTTGGGATTTATTCTCATATAATGCTCCCACTGTGTTTAAAGGCTACTAGTAAGGGAAGTGGAGAACAGGAAAAGGTTCCTGTTGTGAACTTTCAATTGACTGCATCCCCCAAAATGTGTAATAAACATTTTGCGGTGTTAGTTTGATTTACTAAAACTGTACTGTTAAAACTTCCTAGCAATTAGGGAGGAATTAAGTGAGGAAGTCCTATATTACTGTTTCTCAGTAAAACATCTGATGGAAATGCCAATTTTTACCAAGGGCTGTGCAGTTCTTATGCGATTGGAGTGTTACCTAAAAGCTCTATTGACAGTGAAAAATATTTAATCTATTAAAGAATATATACAGTGTGTATGCTGATTTTTTGAACTGTCCCTATATATAACTTATTTATTAACTCGGCTTTATAAAATTTTGTTACTAGGTTTTTGGAGAGGATCATGCTTTTTAAGTACACACTTTGGATTATTCACCACTACGTACATGGTATGTGTTAAGTTCCTTTGTAAAAGCAACTTGAATATGTAGGTTCTCAATGCCTACTGTGCTAATTAGGAAGGTCTGGGTTGTTTATTCTTTTTACATGAGACAAATAATTTCTATTATTGGTGGTAGGTAGGTAGTTTTTCTTGCCTTTCAGAATCGGATATCCCTTGGGACTAGAGAAAATTATTCATATGACGTGGTGAGAATTTTTGTGTTAAGTTTGCAGTTTAGCAGCCAGTACATGAAGTAATCAGAGAATTTTCATAGTTCATCTTGAACACTTGTGTTATGGAAAAGTGAACACGAGAGCTTTCAGTCTGTAGGCAAGGCAGGTGAGAGGTGGTGGCTGAGAAAAAAAAATATTTGCTTTGCATCATATTTTCAGAAAACTCAGGAACTCTGTGCTCCTGCGGGGAAATCACGTATGCAGACGCTTACGCCTCCTCTTTATGATGGATGCCCTTGGGCCTTCCGTGATACTGCCTTGCTCTCCTTTTCTGTAAGCTAGCGCTTTCTCTTTGATGGAGGTGAATATTTTGCTGTTTATCTGTTTATTTCCATGGAGTGTCCCACTCTGTGGTTCAGAAAAAGACTTTCTGATATTCTTCACAGAAGTGATTTTAAGCAACAGCTCCTGAAAGTAATCTTCAAAGGAATACATCAGGAATTATAGAAGGACAGAGCGGATGTACTGTCTCTTTTTGACACCCACATGGTATGTGGGTGCTTCTGGCTGTCATTCCATTCCCCAAGCGACTTTCAAATAATGTCATGATCTCACTTTCTTTCTGATGTGGGGCGTCTCCAATGTTACCCGGTAGGTTAGGCAGTTAAAGAGTAAAGATTTTAATGTGAGTTTTTCTTTTTTTTTTGAGACAGGGTCTCACTCTGTGGTCCAGGCTGGTCCTGAATTCACTTTAGAGCTCAGGCTGGCCTTGGACTCACGGCAATCCTCCTGTCTCAGCCTCCTGAGTGCTGGGATTACAGGTGTGTGCCACCACGCCCAGCTGATGTGGTGCTGGGGAATCGAACTCAGGTACTTAGTGCTTGGCTTTGCGCTTGCTGAAGCACTTTAACCCCTGAGCCATTCCTTCAGCCCCTAATGTGAGTTCTAAAAAGACAGATATTTGTATCTTTACATAAGAAGTCTTCATTTTGGATTATTTCTCTTTGATGTATTTTTAACTTTTTTGAAAATAGACTTTTTCCCTTTGGGATTGGTTGGTTAAAATGGGACCAGGGTTATTCTCACCCAGAGGGATACGCTAAAAAAGGGCCAGGCTCAGGCAGGAGGCAGTGAGCAGCACCCACGTGGGATTTCGTTCAGGAGGAGGCATGAGTTAGAGGGAAAAAGAGTGGATAGGGCCCCAAGGCTTCCAGGAAGTCCGGGAACTGAATCCTGGCTAGTAATAAAATATTCATTTGATTTCATAGCATCATTGCTGTATATACCACTTGGGGAAACTTGCTAGTATGGGTAACATTATGGAAAAGAACATGACAGGGTCATGGAGTTAAGATTTTGCTATCATATTCTAGCAAGTTTTGTTAACCAGAAGTGCTTCAGAGAGAAAATGCTTGTGTTGTGGACTGTAGTAGAGGAAATTTCATTGTGTGTCCTTATGTTAGGTGACTCTTTTTGACTTAACGTGCTACATTATACAACAAAGCAAAATAAAAGCAACAAAAATTAAACTTATGAAAAACGATGGTTATCAATTTTAATAGAAGCTTTTTTATAGTTTAATGTTCTTGATTCCAGCAATTGTTATGAAGTATGTACTCTTTATCCTGACAAAGAAATATTTTTTTCTTTTTTCTGTAGATTATTATTTTGGGCTGGTAGTAGTACCAAGGATTGAGCCCTGGGCCTTCACATTGGGCTACATCTTCAGCTCATTTTCAGTTTTCCTAAAATAAAGTCCCCCCCCCCATTTTATTGATATGTAAAATAAAGTTTTGATTGAGCCATGTACAACAGTGTTGGCTATGACAGCCTCACTTTCAAAGCACGCTTCAACTACTGATGTTTGGTTCCTGTTACCACAGAGGGAAAAGAAGCCTGCAGTTCCTCTCCAGGACTAGCATAACTGTGGATGAAGTTGGGATCCCTCCCAGAGAGGAAATCAACCCAAATTTTATTCTATTTAACTTGACTGTTTAAAAGGGCTGAAGTTTTGAAATTATAATTTAGTGACTTGGATTCTATATTTCTCTTATGGCTGAGCTGCTGTCTTTCTGGCTTGATTTTTTTTTTGAGGCTTTATAGCAGATGCTGAGATACTCATAACAGTTCAGGGATCTTAGTTAAAGTCAATGGAAAATTCACAGTAAGAGAAAATAAAAACAGCAAGCTACAGAAATCATAGGGTCTAGATCTGGAAGCATATTGGGACCAAAGCTTGATGCCTTCAGGACAGCCTATCAGATCAAGGAAGGGCAGATGAAAAGTTGAATCTAAGATAAAAGTGAATTCCCTTATGACAAATATGACAAATATAGGTAATTCAAATTTTACATTCAAATTCCTTAAAGAACCAGTTGTCCAACAGGGTCAAATCTTTTTTGTTTTTTCCCCCTGTGCTTGAACTAGCTTTATGTGATCATGTAGCATGCTATGGGACAGGCCTACAGTGAAGCCTTTTATAGGCAGTCACAAATGCTTGTTTTGGGTGTGGAATGCTTGTTTTTGGGTGTAGTTTAGAGTATAATTGCCCATGCGGTTGTTCCAAGGACAAGTATTGTGTGGAGTAAAGCCAAGAGAATTATCAAACAGCACATTTTAAATGTTTAACAGCTGCAGATCCTTTGGGCCACTGTCTGCTTTTGTATCTCCCATGACCTCTGTCCACTGAGTCTTTCTTGACTTGACCTGAATCTTCTGTGATGGAAATGTGGCATAGTAGACTGATGCCAATGACAGTAACTAAAGCAGTTGAAGCCAGGAAGATTTTTTATTTTTAACATTTTCAGACATTTCTTGCAACATCTAATTAGTTAAGTTGTTTATTAACCGTAATCCAGATTATAGGAAGAATCACACGTTTTTCCCAAATGGCCATGTGGCAGTTAGGAGTTCTGTTAGAAATCCCAGCAGATGTCTCATAGGTTGCCGTGGGAATAACGTGATCTTGCTGTCCTTTCAGTAGCATAGCAACAATTCTAGGCGTGACTGTTCCTCAGCAGGCTCTGAAACAGCATGTTTACTGCTGTTCCATAAAAAGAGGCTGAGCCAGTCTGACCGAGACTGGCTTGGACCAATTAACCTGGAGGAGAAACTAACAATAAGGAAAGGAAGTTAACTGATCTGGGCTTTAACGCACTGTCTTCTCTCTGCCTTTAGATTAACGGTGTGTCTAAGAATGTCCACACACATGATACGCATCTTACAATATTGAGATAAATGTTGCTTCTTATATTTCATTAAAACTGAAGATCTATAAAAAGACCTTAAATTTACGGTGAAAGAAGGCAAACTGTCCATTGATGTGATCATCTGGACGTTACTGTAGAGTTATTGCTTTCATTTACTCTTTCCCCAAGACAGTGATGGAAACAAATGAAACAAAAGCACCTCCTGCATTCACAGCCAATAAACAGCTAACTTTTGGGATGGCTTCATGATTTGCGCAAATTCAACAAAACATTTCACTGAGAGCACACCCAGTGCTCATGTGCCCTATGAGGTAGTTCCATCACCCCCGCTTTTCATAAGCAAAACCTGAGCCTCAGAGAAATTGACAGCATTGACAAAATCGCAGAGAAAGCTAAAGGTGGAATGTGAACCCAAGTTTACCTGATTCAGATTCTGTAACCTCTTCTGTAGGCTACACTCCCCCCCCCCCCCCCCCCCCCCCCCCCCCAAGGATCGAAAGTTGTCAATGTAGATCCACAGCTTAACACTGTACTTGGCACATGGGCCTGTGATAAGGATGTTTGGACTGATATGGCCCTTCTTGACAAAGATATCCAGTTAGTCTTTTTGTAAAATACAGGACAGAAGAAGTTCTCATCTGTTTCTTCGGATACTTTAAAATTATACTTAGAATTCTTTAACAAAAAGCAGAATTCCAGGAATCCACTTAAAATACAAGATCTCTGGAGAACTGGTGTAGACAGCAGCCTTGACTAAGGGCTTAATTCACACAGGCCACATGACAAGGTGGGGAACAGAAAAAGTGATGTTTTGCTGATGTATTAGAGTAAGGGGAATCAGCAAGGGAAGGAGTGGATAAATCTGTGTTGCCTCAGAGGTTAATGGAAAATATCCGTGCTTTGCTGAGCATAACTCATTGCATAAAAGATGTAGCAAAGTTGCTTAACAAGGTCACTCAGCTCTGGGGAGAGGTTTGATCTATGCTCAATCAAAGCCTTTCACCTGCAGTGGCTGGTCAAACCTTGCAAATGGAGTCAATCGAATTAGTCTCCCGATATCCAAACGCCTGGGTTGTACTTTCTTTGGATTTAGTTCCTTGTCACTGTCAACACCTAGCCAAGACATTTCCTAATAGAGGGTATTTGGTAACACCCAGAGGCCGCTCTGCTGTGAGCCCCGGAGGACACTTATTTATCTTATTTAGATTCAGACTCTTGGCTGAAGAGAGGCATCTGTGTCAGCAGAAGAAGCCAATGTATAAATAGGGAAGATTCCAACAGAGCAGGTAGTAGGTAGCACTGTATCCCTTTCTGGAAAACCCAAACTGAAATAAAATAACAAAAGGAAAAACATTGAAAATGTACACACAGGATTGAGAGGTTAAGAACAGTCTTTTTGATTTCAGTAGCCACTACGGAGCTCCAGAGCTTTGGCTAATTCGGATCCACTCAGTGTAATGTTTCCATACAGAGCAGACAGAAGTAAGAAAAGTCAAGAATGGCCATTCATTCATAGTGACGTCAGTCTCCTGGAGATACTTACATTTTGCTGTTTTAAATGTTATTACAGTGAATTTTTATTGGTATGTGTGCTTGCCTTTGAGCGCTTTGGTATATTGACTACCTACTTCTGAGATCTAGCAAAAAATATTGATTATCTTTGGATAATTTAGTGATGTCTTGAGAAGCAAGAATATTTTTCAGTGGTCATCAATATCGTCACCTCGGTTGAATTATTGTCTTTAATCACTTCTCACCTGAACTACTGAGATTAACTGATCTTCTCAACCCTTAAAACTTCCTCCACCAAATATTCGAATTCGTCTCTCAGAGAGGAGTCACACCTACTTATAACATTTCTTTTTGCACATACCACTTTTGTCTCCTGATTGTCCTCAAATTGAAATCTAGGTCTTAACCTAACACAGTTTCTCAATTATTGGTCTAATATATTAAATTATTCTGTAGTGAGATATTGTGTTTTCTTTTGTACAGCATATTTCTTTCTTGGTTGTTTCCATCCATGCTTTTACTCTGTCTGGAGATTCTGGTCTGCCCATGCGTAGTCATAGACTTTCATGTCCATGAAGTTTTTTAATTTTTTCAAGGTGTGTTTTATTCCCTTGAAGTTCTAGAGTACTTAGAATTTCTTATATGGCAATTGTCTGTACTTTCCCTTCATTATTTTATCTTTATGATTGTTCATAAATTCGTATTTTCTTTATATTGCAAACAATGCAGGATGTGGGTTGTGTTTTATCTTTATTTTGCATGTAGTAAGATCTCAATTAAAATTTATGATTTGAATTGATTCTTGCTAAGACGAGTCATTTAATTTTTTTCTAAGTTTCTACTTGTTCCATTTCCTAGGAAATAGTATTTGTCTTTGGTAATAATCTAGAATTTGTAAATACTTAAAAACAGCCCTTGAAACTCCAGTGTCTGTTGATTGTGGTCCAGTTGTCATGTTGAAAGGAAGCGGGTGAAAGCTCAAAAGAGAGGTTACATATTTGCTGGTGTTCACCCTACTTTGAATTCTTTTAGTCATCAACAGGACCGGCCTTCTGCAACACGCCATTACTTATAAAACTGCAAACTGCTTGGCATTTCACAAAACTAGTTTAACACTTTGTCGAAAGTTATAAGCAAAACTTATTTTCATATAATTTTATGTACCCTGGCAGGAACTAGACAGTGGAGATTTTTACATTCAATTGTTAATTATTGTTTTAAATCTTATTGTCCTTGCTGGCATTTCAAATACAAAATAACACCTGTGAGTTACAATGGCTTATAACTATAGTGAGAGGCTATTGTACTTCATTAGGGACACACAGGACAAGTATTTGCTGACACTGAATGATTTCTTC